>CAUYSK010043448.1:0-36040 GCA_963575035.1 Avahi laniger | reverse complement strand
TCATCAAGGATTAGGCAGGTAAGACGGGGGAGGAGAGAATGGGTAAATTTACACCTAATGGGTACGGTATGCACTGTTTGGGGAATGGGCAAGTTTGTAGCTTTGACTCAGGTGGTGCAAAGGTAATTTATGTGACCAGAGCATTTGTACCCCCATAATATTATGAATTAAAAAAAAAATAGCTGTTGGGCCGGGTGCGGTGGCTCATGCCTGTAATCCTAGCAATCTGGGAGGTTGAGATGGATGGATCGTTTGAGCTCAGGAGTTCGAGACCTGCCTGAGCAAGAGTGAGACCCCATCTCTACTAAAAAAAAAATAGAAAGAAATTAGCTGGACAACTAAAAATACATAGAAAAATTTAGCCAGACATGGTGCACATGCCTGTAGTTCCAACCACCCGGGAGGCTGGGGCAGTAGGATTGCTTGAGCCCAAGAGTTTGAGGTTGTTGTGTGCTAGGCTGACATCTCGGCACTCGAGCCCGATCAGCAGAGTGAGACTCTGTCTCAAAAAAAAAAAAAAAATAGCTGTAGTTTAACTTCCGTGGCTCTGCTCCAGGCTCTGGGTCAAGTTCACATCTTCTCCATATACTTTCTGATTGTGTATTTAGGGATGAAAGAGCAAGTATCTGACAGAAGTAAGCTCAGACCAAACTATACAGTAATATTTAAAGCTCCTGCTGGAGCGCCAGGCCTTTTCCCATTTCAGTGGCCAAGGCAAGGCAGGCAGCCAAGTCCAACGTTAAATGGTATAGTGGCCAGAGAGGGAGTCTTACTCACAGAGACACAGGAGGAAAAGATGTGGTAGCTACAACCACCAAAACTATTTTGGGGAAACAATCAGTTACAATGTAGAAAATATGCCTGTCTATGAACTAAACTTTCTACTGCAATATATAACCTATTTTTTGTGTAAAAATATTCATAAAATTTTTATAATATTAGTAAGACTAGAAGACTATATAACTAAACTTGGATATATATATACATATATATTAGAGAATACTAAATGAATATAGATTAAGCTCAAAAATTATTGTTAGAAACTGACTGTGCAGCGCCAGTGTGGTGTGTCTACAGAGGCTCATCAGAGGCCTGCCTTACCTGGAGAGAGCTCACAGCAAGAGCTCTCTCTGCTGCCACCGTGAGGTCAGACAGCTGGCGGCAGGCATGGACTACCGGCAGCGGAAAGTACAGATGCTGCTAGAGGGAGACCTTAACTGGAACTGTCCATGGTTTGAGGGAATGGCCAGAGGCTCCTGTCTGGAGTTAATGCCAGCCTATTTCTGCTTCCACTGCAGCCCAGAGAAAGTCAAGAGTTAAGCTAGGCAGGCCATTTCTAGGTCAACTAGGACAGAAGTTCCCTGACCTCCATTCTTGGAAAAATGAGGAAGAGGAAGAGGAGGAGGAGCTAGCAGAATATTTAGAAAAAATGAAACCTGCTGAGGCCACTGCCACTAAAAAAAAGAGGAGAGGGCAAGTGAATAATGACCATAGGCACTCGACTGAAATCTTTCCATCACCAGGACACAAAAATGTTTAACAAAATGTCTTTTGGTACTTTTCCAAGAAAATCTCCTTCCCTTTCTTGTTTCAAGCACCTTTATTACCAAATAATTTAAGAGTATTGTCTCTAGACAATACACTGGAAAGGGTAGGCCTTGTATGTGTGTGGATTCCATGTGGACTTATGAGTAAATGTGGCTACCACTTTTAAATTCTTTCTCGAGTTTGTTATGAGTTTTGTCATTTCAAAAGAATGTGCTGAATAGCTTCATAACTACCCAAGAGTATTTCTTGTGAGTGAGCTGAATCATTTTGGTCCATTTTCCTCTTAGTACATTTTCAATCCTTTAAGGAAATCAAGAAGAAACAATAATATTTCTTACAAAATGCGAAAGTGAGCACATTATTGTTAGAAGAGGACTGATTACCTGGGAGTTATTTCTTTAAAATTTTTTGACAATGAGTCATTTCTGATAAATTTTCTATTCCTTTTGTTAGCATTCGTTAATTTTAGCAGTTCAATATATAACTTTCTTTCTCTTGAGAGGGAGGTAACTGGAAGTCATAAAAGTAAAGCCACAGAGAATGTGGAATAATTTAAGTTGTAAATTCGAAAGTTGAAAAAAATCGCTCTTGGAAAACAAGTTTTTAAAAATTAAAATATGTATAGCTGATCACAAAGTGGTATGTTACAGAATATCTTATATAGTATGAGATAAAAACAACAAAACAGAAATTCAGGGATATACATACATTATGATAAATTACTCTTGATAGAGGAAAGGTAGAAGGGAATGGGAAGCACACAAGCAAATTCCAAGATACGAACAGTTTTTCTGGTCATTTTACACAAATAAAGTATTCACTTTATCATTTTTCTTTAAATGTCAGTTTTGAATATAGTTTGATATAGATGACATAGTGCATAGTAAAAACAATAATGTTTGGAATACCCCAAATAAGAAATGGACAACTTCTGAGTTTTGGCACTGCATCCTATTTATTTTTCCTTTGGCAAAGACAGAGACCAATATGGATGTCAAACTAGACAGCTAGGGGCTATATTTCTAAGAAAAAAAATGTACAGCCTGAAATTTAACTTAGATAAAAAACTGAACATTATCTCTGATTTGTCCCCTGGCCACTTTATTCAGGTGCTGAAAACCTTCAAATAATTTTATAAAAAGGCCTTAGTGTACCAATAAGATGCTTGAATAAGGAGATGTGATTTTTTTAATATCATTATTTGTAGTGCTGATAAGGATGTCCATTAATAAATTCCTAAATAAATATAAAACAAATATACACACATAATTATATAAGTGTGTATACATGTATATGCATAAATATAGAGATATATATGGAGAGAGAATGATAAAGCAAATGAGAAATAGGGTGTACTTTGAATGATGGCATAGTTATAAGTGGAGATAACTCCAAATGGCTCAGAGTACTGTAAAGGTCATTGATAACTAAGCAAATAACTCTGCAAAACTGTGATTAGAAGCATGAAAAATGTCTAGTAGGGATAGAGAAGACCAATGAATTAATTCTGCCTTTGGCTTGGTATGCAGAGGTCATACAACACTTCAGAAAGTCTTCATTTAAGTAAGTGTTAGAGGTTATGTTAGAGTTTCTCAGAATTTATTAAATATATTTTAGGCACAGATTATAAAGGATGAAAGGCATATAACATTATATAATTGTTCATATTAATTAATATATAACATATACTACCAAAGAGTAAAATATTAAGTTGAGATAGAAATATCTGGTTTCCTAATAACCTCTTTATATGCACCCAGTACCAGGAGCCATTACCTTGATAATTACTGTTTTTGGAGTTCCAGTGTAATTTAACAAAACACAAAAATTATTTTTTCCAGCAACATCTTAGAAAACATCAATGATGACATGACTTTTAGGTGTCAGAAAATATCCAGACCTGGAGAAATAAATGACAATGTTTTAAATTCCCCTATTCATTGCTTTTCATCATTATTGTAGTTTTAAACCTTGTAGTTCCTTAGAAATTCACAAGAGGACACGCTTTATTATATCTTATTCAGAGTTCTTGACTCATTTAATATTTAATAATTCACAAAGGAGTGCAGAGCTAGTCATATTTTATTCTATATATCAATGAAATATTTTCTTATCAGAGGAATGTAGAAATAATTGAGGCATTATATTGCAATTATGCAAGAAAGAGCTCTGACCCAACTACGTGACCACTCAAAGCTATTTGATTTCAAGAACATAATTATGGAGAACTGGTTGAGCATATCATTTTTCTCATAATTACAATTCTCTCTGAATACTTTCTAATATGAATCCCTCTCATCTGTAATGTGTTCAAAAACATATCAGTATTAAACTGATTCTTCTCTAGCTAACAAAAGTTTACAATTTCAAACTTCAAGAGAAAAGTTACCATGCCATTTTAAAAGAAATGCCCAAAGACAAACTTATCAACTACTTGACATTACTGCTTATAAAAAGAATTTCAAAATCCTGCTAAAAAATTAAATTTATAAAATAGAACAAACAATAACTTAAATTTTAATGATAGTTTTAACTTGTCATTCTCAGAACAGAAATAATAGATAGAAATCATTTGGATTCAGGACACGCTTTTCCTAGAATTCTTATTTTAAAATCCTCATTTTGATGGGCAACTATTCTCCGTATCAGGAAAGTATTATAGATATGGTGAACAAATTCATTCTATGACAGTTAATGATCCACACAATGTTAGGAGATGTGAGAATAAACACGTCTATTATATCATTAAATGCAAAAATAAAACACCCTAGGGATATTAAAAAACTGAATCCTAGAGATGGACTATTTTAATTTTTCCCCATTATTCACCTTACTCTTTGCTGAAACAAATAGTGTTATTGGCCTTTGCTCATGAATAAAAAGAAAAGCATCTTGTCTGTCCTCAAACTCACTAGTGGCTTAGATCCTTATTCATGTCAAGACCACATTCAAAATCTCCATCATTATTCTAAAACACTCTGAAAATATTTTTTAACCTGCTTCACAGCTTTTTGATTCTTTACTCTTTCTGGTGTCTTGTTTTTTTCCTAATACAGGAAGTTCTTTTCTCTGTTCATGCAAACTAGCTCTCTTCTCTTAAACTTGTTCAAACCCTGACTCTTTTCCAGTACCCCATTGTTGCAAAGAAGTTTTTTCATTTCAGATCAATTTAATATAATAAATGTGTTGGTTTATTTTTTGCTACATACATTTCAGATTTCAGATTTATCTTATAATATTTTAATATAAAAATTAGTCTCCAAAATAATTATATACACAAATTCTTTGAAGCATTTTATTCAAATACAGTTTGTAGAATGCGAGATGTGCATATTTGGGAGACGAGAGTGACTAAGATAATCGTTTATTTATTGAACAAAGCATCGGGGTGCCTGTAGTTTATCAGTTACTATTTCAGGAACTCAAGAAAAGACAGTCCTGTTCTCCCTCTTTATAATTTACTGGGGAGACATATTTATTAACAATAATGGCACAATATTCACAATGGTCTTTTGTACCAAGTTTAAAGGGAACATAGAAGAAGGTGAGGTTTTGTCTGCCCAGGTGCCTGGGAATACTTCACAGAAAATATAATAGATATTGGGGAGGAATTTTATTATAATTTAGTTCATTTTCTTGTGAAACATGAAGAGGCTTAGGAATACAAATAAGCAAATTGCTGATACTTTCACAGTTTCTTAGTGATAGTTTAGAATTATAATTTAGATCAGGAACCAGAAGTATTAAAAACCTCAAAAGTCTATAGAAATAGGGTGGGATGAAGAGAAATAAAAATATACAGCTTTATATTTATTCTGCAAGTGGAGACAATGAGATGAGCTGGAGAGCAAGTAGAATCCAGGAATCTAGATCACTATGTAAAATGTTTTTCCAGTCATTTGTTAATTTGGTATAATTATTCCTGCCAAACAAATCTTTCCATAGACTAAATATTAATCCATGGTCACCCATTTTAGACACTGATAGTTTCTCAAACCACACAGTAATTCAACTCCTTGCTACTTCTTGAATCTTTAGCAAGGATGAGACAAATAAGTATATGCTGATAAAATTAATTAAATAGCAATTAATTTTTCCCCTTGTTTTTATGTTTATTTATTTATGAAGAAGACATTTTATACATTTACTTTGATAAATTTATCTATTATTTGGTTTTGAAGGGGAATTTATCTCTGGGCAGTTCTTGGGTAAATGTTGTCCCATATGCACTTCTACACTGTAGCATAAAACAACCCAACTAAGTCCAACATTACAGGGAATTTGATGATACTTAGTATAAATGCATTGTATTTTCTTATTAGTAAAATTACAGCATTTCACAAGTATTCTTTGACAGTTTACAGGCTCATGAACAACTAATAAATAATCTTCTTATATTATTAATGAGGAATAAATTATAATATCCTGTTAGAACTCCTATTAATCCATTCAATAAATCAAAAACTATTGGTGGCCCTCAGATTGATCTGAGTTACTTAAGGTTAATCAAATGTTTTTAAATCTCTCTCCATAAAAGATAGATAATTGATTTGGCTTCAGTTTGAGAAATAACTAAGGGTTTACAAAGCCAGCACTCAGCATCAATATATAGTTTGGATGTTTAAAGGGTTTCTTTCTTTCTTTCTTTTCCCTCACATAAAGAAAAAAAGGGAGAACAAAAAAAAAAATTCCATTTGGCTGGTCAAGGATTTTCCATTTCTAAGGTAATTTGTTCTTTCAGGGCCATCAGTAATAAGACTTTTTAAGATATCCACCTTTACCTTTGACTCAGCAGTCTCGTCTTATAGGCTGTTCACACGGATTTTACCTGACAGGACAAAGTGTTTCCAGACTTCTGGTGGGAAAGAGTTTATTTTCTTAGTATTTGAATATTATTTTGAATTATTTTTTAACATTCCTGAGAATGATCATACTATTTTTTTAATTTAAGTTTTTATATTCTTCTAATAACATCTTAAAATTTTGAAAAATGGTGAACTTGATTTTTAAAGTTGCAGTTTATAAATAACTTGGTTTTCTAAAAATTCTGATTTGCCGCTAATTGTTTTTATTTTTGAAAATTATATGTTTCCAATATTAAATTCTGAGTCTTTCCACAGAATCTTTAAATTCATGAAGCATTCTTTTAAAAATATACCCTCTTCAAATAATTGCACATTAGAGCATTTTGTTGCCTGACTTAGGGATTTTTCTAAACCATCTAGAAAGCCATAGAGAAACAGTCATTATTTCTCCAATTCCTTTTCTGTTTGGATATATTCCCATTTCTTGCCAATCTAATTCATTATGGACTTATGAAATTTTAAAATATTTTATGCCCCAATGTCTTATTCAGTGTGGGCTGCTATAACAAATCACTATAGACTGAGTGGCTTAAACAACAAACATTTATTTCCCACAGTTCTGCAGGGAGGGGTGTCCAAGCTCAAGGTGTTAGCAGGTCCAGTGTCTAGTTAGTGCTCATTTCTGACTTGCAGACAGCCCCATTTTTCTCCTATTCTCACATGGCTGAAAGAAAGATCAAATCCCTTCTGTCTCTTCTCATAAGGGCACTAATCCCATCATGAGGTATTCACTCTCAGGACCTAATTACCTCTCAAATGTCCCATCTCCAAATACCATCACATAGGAGATTAGGGGGTTTTGTTTGTTATTTTTTCCAAACAGTTTTAGGTTTATAGCAAAACTGAGCATAAAGTACAGACTTCCCATACGGCCCATGCCCTCACATAGGCATAGCTCCTGCATTATAAATATGGCCCACCAAAGTGGTACTTTTGTTTGAACTAATGAATCTGCATTGATACAACATAATCACCCAAAGTCTATGGTTTACATTAAGTTCACTTATGGTGTTGTATATTCTGTGGGTTTGGACAAATGTATGATATGTATCCACCATGTATAGTATCATACTGAGTGGTCTCACTTCCCTAAAAATCTTCTGTGTTCCACCTATTCAGCCCTCCTTCTCCCCAACCCCTGACAATCACTGATCTTTTTACTGTCTGCATAATCTTTTTTTTTTTCCCCCAGAATGTCATATTGTTGGAATCGTGGAGTGTGTAGCCTTTTCAGATTGGCATCCTTACCTTAGCAATGTGCATTCAAGTTTCCTCCATACCTTTGCATGGCTTGGTAACTCATTTCTTTTTAACACTGAATAATATTTCACTGTTTGGATACACCACATTTTATTTACCCATTCAGCTATTGAAGGGCATATTGTCCATCCATGTTTTGGCCATTATGACTAAAGCTGCTATAAACATCTATGTTCAGGATTTTGCATGAGCATAAGTTTTCAGTACCTTTGGGTAAATACCAATGAACAAGATTGCTGGATCATATGGTAAGAATATGTTTAGCTTTTTAAAAAGATTAGGGTTTTACATACTAATTTTGTGGTAGACACAAACGTTCACTCAATAGTATCTGTTTCTTCAATAGTATCAATAGTTTCTTCATCCTATATTTGTGCTTGTAGCTATTTATTTGTCAAGTTAAAGTGTTATTCTTGAATATTATGTGACTTCTGTTGGGTGCTATTCAGCATTTTTCATTCTTTCCCTTAGCTTATAGATAGTATTCCTTGGAGACATGTAAAATAATGAAAGCTCTCAGCTTACAACAACATTTGACAATGAATCCTTTGTTTTGCAAAGCACTTTTGTCCAGAGGCAGATAAAATGGATTTATTGAATATTTATTTTAGATTTATGGGAATTTAAAATAAAATGTGAATTCATTGTATAGTGTCAGGCAAAATAGAACTGCATTTCCAGTGTGTTTCTAATACAACAACGAATATATCAAATAATATGAAATTGACATTTTTACATGTGGAAATGGAGTTTAAATATTTTTTGAAAATTCAGCATTAGGTTTATAAATACAAAAATAGATCCAAGCAATGCAATGCTAAATGAATGTGTGATGCTAATGATAGATTTTAAAATATCTTGAATCAAATTTCTTGTATAAAAATGACACAAATTTGAATTCAGAAATATGTAATGTTCATCTAAGTTATGCCTCAGGAAACTCAAACATTATTTAAAAATTCAACTGTTTAGAGTTTAAATAATCCCATAATTTAAAAAGAATTCAAGTTTCAAATGAGATCAACTTTTCTTTTCATTGTATATACTAAATGGCTATATTGTATTGGCTTCTTACAGTTACCAAGTAGGATTAGAAATTCTGCACATGTGGGTTGATTAATGTCATGTCGGTTGAGAAATATCAAGTTTTTATAACTGATCTCTAGTTTTAACTAAAAAATATGTACTTTCATATTGACCTCTCAGAGATATAAACTAAGTGTGTGTATGTGTGTATATGTTCCTCTAAAAACAGAAGGTATGTTTAGATTGCTGATAAATTATATAATCAAAGTTTACTGGACATTTCTATACAGCTATTTAAAAGGGACTTTAAATTCATTGTGTCCAAAACAGGGATGATTCTCTTACACATCAACAAAGTCTTGGACATTATAATTTTATCTTTAGAGAAAGATAAAATTATCCATTCATATATTCAAGCCAAAAACTTGTAAGTCATCAAAACACCTCCTTGTTATTCATTCTTACTTCTTATCCATTCTCCTTTATTCAGTCAAGAAGTCACTATGCTTTATCACCTACCTTCCTTAACTATCTATATTCAACCACTTGAAATGTACAAATCTTAATATTACAATTTTGATTAACAGATACACCTGTTCTTTCCACATCCTATGAAGTTATCAAGCCAGAAAATCCCGTCATGTAACTTTCTTCATCTCTTCAGAGGAAACTACTATAGTGACATCTATCTATCTATCTATCTATCTATACATCCTTCCATCTATGCATCAATCATCTCTTTTGACTGCTCTAGAAATTTATACAAATGGAATCTTATGATATACCCCTTGGAGCTTAGCTAATTTGACTCAGAAACATATTGGCAATATGTGCTCATATTGTTTCATGTATCAATCTTTTTATTTTTCTTTACGACTGAGTCATATATCATTTTGTGAATATACCAGAGTTTATCTATTCACTCTCCTATAGAGGATCTTTTAGTTGTTTTCATTATAAATAAAGTGATTATTTTCATTTCTCTTGGGTAAATACATACACATTACATTGCTAGGTCAAAGTATAGGAACCTATTTCAGTGTATAAAAAACTGATAAAATGTTTTTCAAAGTGTTTGTATTATACAATTTTACATTTCCATTAACAATTTCTGAGAGAGTTCATTGCTCTATATACTCACTAACGTATGTTGTTATGAATATTTTTAATTTTTACAATTCTAAAGGGTGTAGAGTAGTAAAAATTATTGTTTGAATTTGCAATTCCCTATTGATTAATGATCTTATCTTTGTTAATCATTCATTTATCTTTGTTAAGTGTCTATTCAAATCTTTGGGCCATTTTTAAATTTTTGTATGTAAATACACATGCGTTTTGTCTTTTTGTTTTTATCTCATAAAAGTTCATTATATATTCTGGTACCAGATATTTGTCAAATATATAATTTCCAAATCCTGTATGTTCTATCTAGTATGTCTCAATTTTCTTAAGTTTGTGGTGTTTTTAAATTAAATTTAATTTTTTAATTGGCATTCAACATGCATTACCCTATTGAATGGAGTACCTAGTGATGTTTCAATATATATATTGTATAGAATCACATCAGGGTAATTAGCATACCCATAATTTTGGACATTTGTCATTTATTTGTGTTGGGAACATTCAATATTCTTCTAGCTACATGAAGTTATATAATATGTTATTGTTAACTATATATATAGTCTTCTTACAGTGTTTTAGAATCCTAGAATTTTTTCTTCTATCTAGCTATAATTTTGTATCATTTAGCAAATCTAGCTCTCTGTTAGTCTTGCAAATGCATTGCCAACTATAATAATATCTTCAAATAAATGAATTCTATTCTATTTCATTTTTCCTTCTTTTCTATTTTTATATTATTTAATTCATTATTATAATTTTGGATTTTATGGACTATTTCTAGGTTTTTAGGATAAACCTTAGATAATGTACATTAAGGCTTTAAGGATACAAAGTCTTTTCAAAGTACTGCTTGAATTTTACCTTACAAATTTCACTGTTTTGCTTTCTTTATGATTTAGACTAAACTACTTTCGAATTTTCCTTTTGATTTTTTGTTTAATAAAATAATTATTTAGAATTGTACATATATATGAAAATTATTTTTCCAAACATTCATATATATAGTTCCAAATATTTAGTTTTATAGGGTTACTTTTAAATTCCAATAAGACCAATGTGGTCAAGGTACGTAATTTGTAATATTTGAATTTTTAAAATGTATTAAAGAATTAGGACCATAATATGGTCAGCTTGAGGCATTGAACATAAAACAAGTGTCTATTCTTCTGTTGCATTTAGAGTTGTATAGATAGAAGTCAATTAGATCAAGCTGTTTGATGGTTCAAATTTTCTATGACCTTCTTGGTTTTCCATCTATAAATTTTAATAATTGTTTGGATAGAGGTATTAAAATCTCTGGTTATGATTGTCAATTTCTCAATTTCTTTTTGCAATTTAATTTGTTTAAGGTTTTTGAAGCTTTGTTACTAATTGTGTAAATATTTAGAATTGTTATGTCCTCTTGATAAATTAATCTCTTTATCAAAATGAAATGATCCTCTTTATTTCTGCAAATATTCTTTGTTCTGAAATTTACTTTATCACTTAAAGATAGCCATTTCACCTTCATTTGTTATCATTTTCTTTTGCTTCAGGAAATTTCTTTAATAGTTATTGTAATGTAGCTATACTACTAATGATTTTTTTCAGTAATTTTTAAATGTTTGAAAATATCATTTTATCTTCATATTTGAAAGATATGTTTTCTGGGTATAAAATCCTAATTAGATTTTTTTTATTTTTAGTACTTTATATATATTGTTTCAGTTCTTATTTAAACTGTTTCCATGTGAACTCTACTGTAATTCTTTTTTTATTATTTTTATTTTTTTTAAGTTTTTTTTTTTTAGTTCAGCATATTATCAGTGTACAAATGTTTAGGTTACATATATTGCCCTTGCCCCACCAGAGTCAGAGCTTCAAGCATGTCCATCCTCCAAATGGTGCTCACTGCACCCATTAGGTGTGTATATACCCATTCCTTCCTCCCCCTGCCATCTGCCCAACACCCAATGAATGTTATTACTATATATGCACTTAAGTGTTGATCAGTTAATACCAATTTGAAATCCCTGCACTCTGGGAGGCCAAGGTGGGAGAAGGTTTTGAGGTCAGGAGCTCAAGAACTCTACTGTAATTTTCATCTGTTTTCCTCTGAACATAATGTGTCTTAAAGGACTTGTTTTTAGAGATTTTTTCTTTGTAATGGATTTTGAGCAATTTAAAAATGATGGCCTTAGCATTGTTTTCTTATTGTTGGTTTTACTTGGGTTCATTTAGCTTCTTGAATCTCTGGGTTCAAGTTATTGTAAGTTTTTAATATTTTGGGCATCATTTCTACAAATATAATTTCTTTCTTCTTTCTCATCTCTGTTGGGTTTCTAATTACATGTATACCTTAAGCTGCTTAAAATTCTTTCACAGATCACTGGTGCTATGTTAAGTCCTTTTCTTTTTTTCTGTCTCTGTTTCATTTAGATAGTTTCTATCTCTGCATGAAGTTATCTCTCACTGATAATTTATCTCCCATGTATTATCTCCTGTTACCCCGATTCAGGGTATGTTTCATCTTAGACATTGTATACTTGTTTAGATTTTAAGTTTAATATTTACCTATTTATGTCTTACATATATTTATATATTAATAGGTATGTGATTTCCTTCATCTACTTGAACATATAAATAATTATAAGAATTGTTTTAATATCTTTACTGATTCTATCATCGTTGTCATTTCTGCATATGTTTATATGGATTTTTTCCCATATTATGGCTTACATTTTCTTGTTTATTTGTATGGCTTGTATATTTGATTAGATTTAAGACTTTCTTTTATTTTTTGGACTGGATATTTTTGTTACCTTTTAAATATTCTGGTATTTTATCTTTAAAAAATTAAATTACTGAAGAATAATTTGATTGTTCTAAGGCATAATGTTAAGTTTTTTCATGTAGGACTGTATCAACCTTTAGTCTAGGTCTGTTTTTCCTAACTACTGAAATAACATTCTGTTTATTCTATCTGATTCTCTATGTTACATGATTTTTGTTTTTTGATTTTTGTTTTTCCCAAGCTGGGTAGTGAGAACATGAACCTTACCCACCCTGTGTGAGTAGCAAGATTTTTTTTTCTTCTGTTTCATTTTGTGTTTTTTCCCCCTTGTCCTTAGGTAATTTCTCATATGTGTGCAGTAGTCAATACTTAGCTCAATATTTTAGGAAAGTGATTTTCAAACTTCCTGATTTGTCTTTTGATGTAGCTCTCTTTCTTTCTCAGAAGTTTTCTCTTCTCTTATTCTCTTACCCCTGAATTTTAGCTGTCTTGACCTACAAGAAAACTCAACTTTATTCTTTCGACTCAAGAGTTCCAGAATTTCTTTGGACTCCCCCTGTCTTTGCTACAGCCTGAAAACTCTCTACAGAGAGTGAGATGGAACAATTGTAGGGTTCACCTTGTTTGTTTCCCTTCCTCAGGGAATATTCTTTATTTGTCAGTTTTCTAATTCCTGAATTCTGGGATATTATTTTTATTTTTGTTTGTTTGTTTTCATTGTTTACAGCCAGATGGAATATCTGGTTCCCGTGGCCTAAAGTGAAACAGTATTCTTTATTTTTAAAGAATAGTTTTACCCAAATATAGCTTTCTGATTTGACATATATTTGTATTTCTCCCTGCTTTTAAAAATAAAATGTCATTGTCTTTTTGTCTCTATTCTTTCTAAATCAAACATAAGCAGTTTATCTGAATGTAATGTGCCATTTTTCTTTGATTACTCTCAAGCTTTTGTCTTCATCTTTAGATTTTGGCTGTATGATTGCGATTTGCCTACATGGATTTCATTTGCATTTATTTTTATCTCTCTTTGAGCTCATTGAATTTGTTAAATATGTAAGTTTAAAGTTTGTATCAATTTTGGGCTGTTTTCTACTACTGATTATGAAAATATTTTAAGCTGTCCACTTGCTGTCTCATCTCTTCCTGTACTTCAATTGTAAGTATTTTTAATGATTGATATTTTCCCACATATCAGTGCTTCAATTTTTTCTCTTTGATTTTATACGCAATTTTACATATTGATTATTATTACAGAATGATTTAATTTCAAGTTCAATGACTTCATCTTCTGCCATCATTGATCTGCTGTTAAGTACATCAAGTACTTTCCATTTCATTTTTTTACACTCTAAAATTTTCATTTGGTCATTTGCACAGTTTCCATTTTTTCTGAGTTTCCTTTTGTAATAATTTATTCCTTCATTCATATTTTCCTTTAAGTCCTTGAAAAAATACATAGACATATATATCCACACATATATACTGCTTTATAGTTCTTGTCTGTTAATTGCAGTGTCCTGGTTATCTTGAGTTCATTCTCTATTGACTGATTTTTTCTTTTTCTGTTTCTTTATAGACTTAATAAAATTATAATTGCATTCTGGACATTACAGATGGTACATTTTATTGGTTCTGAATTCTGCGATATTCTTCCGACGAGTATTTATTTTTCCTCAGGCAGGCAGTTATCTTGTCTGAAATCACACTTTAAATGGTGCCTCCCTCAGGTGGTCAACAGCTAAAATATTTACTCAGTAATTTTAGATTTCTATTTTTGCTTTTTTTTCTGCCCTTCTTTTGTCTTCCAAGCACATGTATAGTTTAGCAATCAGCCAAATATTTGGTGGAGTTTATGTGAATATTTGCAGCTGTGACTCCCTTCCATTGCTTCTGCAGTTTTTGACGTGTTCTGCTTGGCCTAACAGGTGTCCTTTGCCCGGTCAAGTCAGGAAAGCTGTACCTCCTGCTGCTTATAGCAAAGTTTGTAGGTTGAGAATGATGTAAGTGAAAAGGAAAAAGGGCGAACTAACAAATCTCACTTACTGCCTTTCTGTCCTTCAGGGCTGAACTTTTAAGATGAATTCTTCCCCTGTTTCTGCTTTATTTCTGTCACTCTTCAGTGTCTTCAAACATTTGTTATTTATCACATCTGAATATATCTGAGAGGCTACAGTTGTTTTCCTTGAGAATTAGTCTAACCAAATCACAATGCTAGTACTAGAGATCAGAACAGCGAATTAAAAAAAAAAAAACCCTCAGTGCCTCCTGCGTATCTTTCAAATTGCCTCAAATTATCAAAATGAAATTGCTACTTCACTTAAAATATTTTAACAAGGCTCCATAGTTTTTGATGAATTATCATATGCTTTAGTCTTGTCACAGACTAAGCAATCACTGTTAATTCTGTCCTCTCATATTATACTATTCATCCCACTTAGGCCCTGCATTCTAATAGAATTTAAATATTACAGCTTCTTACTCATACAAGAAAGTTTCCTGCTTCCACATCTTGGCAGATGCTTTATCCTGTTTTAAAAGTCTTTTCCTTATATTCAATGACATTATGTCTCCATGTTTTAAAAATCTAGTTTAGAGATCACCTTGTCTTGTAAACTTTCCCAGGTAATCTCGTCTAATGCCTTTTCTTGGAATATTTTCATAACCCAGATCAAACCCAAGTCAGCACATTTAAAACTGTGTTGTATTAGTTGGTCTATTTTTGCATCTACACTTTCACATTTAAGCTTTTCTAGGGCATTATCTGCAATATTTATTAAATAATTGTTGAAACAATAGGCAAATGAGAAATTATAGATAAGCATCTTCACTCTCATACTTTCTGATATCCATGCTATATACCTGCTACTTGGTATCTTTTGACTGACATCTCTCTGTTTCTTCCATCCTGCAACTCATGATAACTACAGTTTCATTCTCAATCTCTGTGTTTTTAAACTCTTTTCTAAAAAATATTTCACCTGTAAGTAGATCATGCAATATTTTTCTTTCCATGTCTGACTTATTTTGCTTAGCACAGTTTCCTCCTGATTTGGCAAATGGCAAGATCACCTTTTTTTTAAGGCTGAACATTTTTATATCCATTCATCTGTCAATTGTCATTTAGGATGTTTCCACATTTTAGCTATTTTGAGTAATGCTGAATTGATCATGGGAGTACAAATATCTTTACAAGGTAGTGATTTCATGTCCTTTCTGGTATTATATACCCAGAACGGGGATTGCTGTGTCATATGGAATTCTATTTTTAATTTCCGTGGGAACTTCCATTCTGTTTTCCATAGTGGTGGCTGTACTACCAATCTGCATTTCCACCAACATGGTACTAGGGTTCCCATTTCTCCATACGCTCTCCAGCATTTGTTATTTCATGTCTTTTTGATAATAGCCATCCTATGGGTATGAGGTGATAGCACATAGTGGTTTTAATTTGCATTTTCTTTATCATTAGAGATTTCAAGCACCTTTTCATATATATATTGGCCATTTTCATGTCTTCTTTGGAGAAGTATCCATCCAACTTCTTTGACCATTTTTAAATGGATTATTTGCTTTTCTGCTATTGAATTGTAAGTATTCCTTATAAATTTAGGATATTAATCTCTTATCAGATATATGATTTCCATTTTATTCAGTCCATAGATTACTTTTTATTTTGTTGATTTTTCCTTTACTGTGCAGAAGCTTTTTAATTTGGTATAGTCCATTTAATTGTTTACTTTTTTAGCCTGAACTTTTGGTGTGATTTCCAATAAATCAATGCCAAAACAAGTGTTGAGGAGCTTTTTTCTTAAGTTCTGTTCTAGCAGTTTTATTATTTCAGATTTTACATTCAGGTATTTTATCCATTTTGAGTTGATTTTTGCATATGGCATGAGATAAAAGTCCAGTTTTATTTATTTTTATTTATTTATTTATTTATTTATTGCATGTGGACATCCAGTTTTTCAAGTTATTTATTGAAGTGACTAATAATTCCCCCTTTTGTTCTTTTGGTGCCTTTGCCAAAAATTAATTGACCATATATGTTTGGATTTATTTCTTGGCTCTTTTTCAGTTCTATTGGGTATTTCTCTGTTTTTATGTCAATATATTACTGTTTTGATTGCAATAGCTTTGTGATATAATTTTAAATCAAAATGTGTGATGCCTCTAAATTTGTTCTTCTTTCTTAGTATCATTTTGGCTATTCAGGGTTTTTGGCTTTTTAATGAATTTTAGAATTGCTACTTCTATTTTTGTAAAGAAAGCCAGTGGAATTTTGATAGCAATAACATCAAATCTATATGGATAGCATGGAAATTTAAAGAATATAAATTCTTACCATTCATTAACAAAAGATACCTTTCTATTTATTTTTGTCTTCTCCAATTTCTTTCATCAATGTTTTATAGTTTTCAGTGCACAAACCTGATGCTATTATAAATAAATTTTTTATCAGCTAGGTCATTAAATGTGTATTGAACTGCTACAGATTTTTGTACATTGCTTTCTGTTCTGAAACTTTACTGAATTCATTTATGAATTCTAATAGTTTTTTTGTGGAATCTCTGGGATTTTTTACATTTAGAATCATGTCATCTGCAAATAGATATAATTTTACTTCTTCCATTGTGATTTTGATGGCTTTTATTTATTTTCTTATCTGTTTCTTCTTGCTATTATTTACAGTACTGTATTGAATAGAAGTGGTAAGGGTAGGGCATCCCTGCCTTCTATGGGATTTTAATGGAAAAGTTTTGATTTGTTTCTGTTGATTATGATTCTAATTATAGGTTTTTCATAAGCAACTTTATGTTGAGGAACTTTTCTTCTCCTCTTAAACTCATATGAGTTTTTAATCAAGAAAAGATACTGAACTTCATCAAATGATTTTTCTGTATCAATTCAGATGATCATGTGTTTTTTAGTCTTTCATTTTGTTAATGTGATGTATCACATTGATTTGTATATGTTCAAACTTACTTGCATGTAACAAATAAATCCCACTTAGTCATGCTGTAAAATCATTTTGATATGCTGTCAAATTTGATTTGCTAACATTTTATTGAGGATTTTTACATGAATGTTCACCAGAGATATTAGACTGCACTTTTCTTTTCTTGTGGTATCTTTGTCTGGCTTAGATATTAAGATGATGTTGGCCTCATAAAAGGTGTTTGGAACTATATCTTCTAGTTACGTTTTTTGGAAGAGTTTAAGAAGTATTGATAATAACTTTTCTTTGAATGTTTTGTCGAATTCGGCTGTGAAGCCATCTGGTCCTGGGCTTTTCTTTGTTGGAAGGTTTTTAATTACATCTTCTGTCTCTTTATTTGTTATTGGTTTTGTTCAAGCTTTATATTTCTTCTTGATTCAATCTTGGTAGGTTATATTTTTCTAGGAATTTTTCCATTTCCTCTAGGTTGTCCAATTTGTTGGCACATAATTGTTCAGAATAGTCCCTTATCACCCTTTTTATTTATGAGGCATCTGTTGTAATATCTCTATTTTCATATTATAGTCACTTATAAGCATGAATTGAATTAAAAAATGTACTGTTCTTTTTGTGCACAGAACATAGATATACATATGGCATATAAATAAATATGCAGTATACATATAACAAAATTTCATGGAGGGGCATTAGAAAAAAAAATGTTTCAATAGGCTCTTTAGAGGGCTACCATAAAAAGAAAAAAAGTCAAAAATTGCTACTTTAGGGAAAACAAACAACCCAAACCACTCATGGTTTCTGCTGATATCTTCTATATTAAATCCCAGGAAAGGAATTAAATTGAAGCACAATTACTCACCAAAGTCCCAATTGGTGAATTTTATTTTTGAAAAGAATTGAAGAAAAATGAATTTGTACTTTTATTAGGTGCTGAATAGTGAATATTAAAAATAATTTTGATGTGATAGTTTGTATTTATTATAGAGTTAATTCTATGATTTAGTTTTGCAAGGTTATTTTTCCCTTAAGAGATTATGTCTATAATTTGGAACATTGCCCTCAGATGGAATGGGATACCTGAGTTATTATATAGGTAGGTCAGAAAGAAATTTTCCAATCATTATTAGCCAAGTTTTAGCATATTAATCACTATTTCAGGTAGTTGTATGTTTCTGCTGTGGTCTGAATGTTGTGTCCCCCAAAATTTATGTATTGAAATACTAACCCCAAGGTGATGGTATTATAAGAAACTGATTAGGTCATGAGTCCAGAACCCTCATGAATGTAAATAGTATCCTTTTAAAGAGACCCGAGACAGCCGGAATACCCATTCTACCATGTTAGAATACAGTCAGATAGCAACATCTATGAACCAGGAAGCAGACTCTCATCAGACAATGAACTCCAGTTACTTTATCTTGAACTTTCCAACTTCTAGAACTGATCGAAATAAATTTCTATTGTTTATAAGCTATCCAGTTTATGGTATTTTATTATAGAAGCCCAAACAGACTAAGATACTTTCTTAGAAAACAGGTGACAATAAGATAGCTCCTTATTACTATTAGTTGTTAATATTATGTACTGTCTAACCTCTAAGAAAGAGTGAAGGCTAAATTGTTATAACTCTTCGACCCATCTCAATCCCAACTTTCCCAATCCCAAAGAAAAAGGAGTCCCAGGAAAAGTAAGGAAGCAGTATCTTCACAATCTCATAAGTGTAGTTTTATGTTTTGCTAAAAGGAGAAAAATGATTTCTTTTTTTTTCTATTTTTTTAAAACTTTATTTTTTTTAATTTCAGGATATTACAGGAATACAAACGTATACGTTACTTATATTGCCTTTGCACTGCCCAAGTCAGAACCACAAGAGTGACCATCCTCCAGACAGTGCATACCACACCTGTTAGGTATGAATATACCCATCTTCTCCTCCCTCCTCCCACCTACCTGATACCCGATGAATGTTACTATCATATGTGCACATAGATGTTGATCAAATTAGTACCAATTTGATGGTGAGTACACGTGGTGTTTGTTTTTCCATTTTCGTGATAATTCTCTTAGTAGAATGGGCTCCAGCTTCATCCAGGATAATACAAGAGGTGTTAGTTCACCATTGCTTTTTGTGGCTGAGTAGTACTCCATGGTATACATATTATATAAAATATTTCTCTTTCTCTCTTTCTCCCCTTACCAATAATTTTTCTTCCATGTTTCCCTCTATTACTTGGCATTCTTTCTGAGATATATCTCTTTTAGAACTCTTTTATTAAATAATTTCCTCCCATACCTGGTGAAGTAACATATTCAAGAACACTACCCACTTCCCACTAAAGAAGCCTTCTTTATTTTCTCATCATCTTCTGTAACTGTCCCCTGTTTATTTGGAATTCAAATATAAACTATGGTGTTACCAGTGGAAAGTCACAGAAGTAATTGATTTTAAAAGCTGAATTTAAGTTTCAATTCTTAAGCTAGAATAGCAAAGAATTGCAAAGAAATATTCAAAACATATTCCAGCTGAGTGCATTAGGGAATAGACTACAGAGAAGTTGGCAGCCGCATTCCTCCCTAGGAATTAATTACATAAATATGTCTGAAGTGCCTTCTGTGCACCTATCAGCCAAAGAGCAACATGGTGGCTATAGCCACTGCATATAGCTGTCTGGCAACTCAGCAATTGAAGAAACTGGCCAAATCTTCTTCTCTGGAGACATGACTGACATCTGGTATAGCCTGGCAAAACTTAAGAGAGTATCTATGAGGCAGACTCACTCAGGAACTTCAAACTTCAACAGCAGCTGCACCTCTTGCACAGCCAGCCTTGCATGGAGAGAAGTTCCTGCATTGATAGATAATATGCTTCACTACACATTTCAATGATTCTCTCGTACTGTAGGGCCTGGGAAACTTATTTGAGACTCTCCAATTATAAGATATGGATTATTTTCATATATAACAAAAAGGTAAATCATATATAAAGCCATCTCAGGATCAATTTTGACTTAAATAACAAGAAGTATATGCACGACTAACAGATCATGCATGATGTTGAAAAAGAAGAATGTAATAGCAGAAATATAAAACTTAATTATATCTGTTCAAAATAGACAATGCATGGAGGGTAAGTGTGGGACTTGGTTTTGTTGCACTTCGTTAATTGCATCTTTTTTTTGATTTCCCCTAATTCAACCATTGCTGAAAGCCTGGCATTATAAAGAATAGAAATCATTCAGTTTGTCTGGTGTTTTCATGTTAAACTGGTAGGTTCACATGCTAAGTATTTCAGGGGATTTAAATAATATATGGACAGTAAAGAAAGCAAGGAAACTTTAAGGCTAGTGAATTTTTCAGTGCTACAAATTCCTAAATATTGCAGAAATTTTATTTTATTTTTCCAAGAGAAGCATTGAGAGCTCAGTAGATCCCTGTTTCATATAAATGGGCCATTCATCGCTAATGAATCAGCTTACATTCAAAATGTTTCCCTATCAGGCTCACTTGTTTTATATTTGAATTGTTTTTTATTTTTGAATCTGATATAACAGATATTAGGACTTCTGTATTTTAGATGGTATCGTACCTCTTATAAGTTTAGAATATAGGAGCGATAAGATGTTTTCTTATTTATTATTTAAGCCTTAAGCTAGAAAGGTAAACATAATTCTTATGGTTTATATTAACATATTGACCTAAGAATTGCAAAGTTTAACTTAGAATGTTTAGGCTAGTCCTTACAAAATAATAAACTTTTCCTTTTTTAAGTAGCATAAACTCTACCTATACTCTTTTTAGAATGTAATTGGATGGAGGAAAAGAGGGTGTGGCCTTGATCCTTCCTGCTTTTAGATGTTGCCACGGGAGCACATGCAATTTGTTATTGCAATAAACCATTTTACACAGGTGAATGGAGATGTTGCAATACATTGAGGCTGAAAAAGTTAAAATATGGACAGCACCAGATACTTGATCATTGAATCAATGAATCAACCTCAGAAGCTTTCCAGAGCTTATCTTATTATCTAAGTTAAAAAAAATGGCCTATTGATTAATCCTCTATTAATTTGGTTTGTGTTAACTTGCAATAAAAAGTATCTTGATATTTATAGAAAAAAACAGTGTTTCAAGATACCCTTTTCTACCACATTAAATGCTATTGACATTCGATTGAAGTAGTCAGTTAAGAAGTAAAAACTGTTTTTAGAAAGATGATCATGCAGGGAACATGTTAGTGCTCCCTGCACATATGAATACTGAGCTGGCAAGATAGGCCTGGAACCAAGATACTGCCTTATCCTATTGCTACCGTAACTTGGCCTCTAGTTATGCCAGGGAAGTGGCCTATATTTCCTTAATCATGTAGTTTAAAAGCCTCACAGCCCAAGAATTAGGATTCCTGCCCTGGAGTTGATATCATACTTTGTCAGATCTGTTAATTGTTGTAACAGGAAAGGCTAAGCAACAGGTGCTTTACACACCTCCTTCTGATCCAGTCTCTAAGAATTTAATGTCATTCCTGATGATCTGGAATGTGTGTTCTCCGAACCTTAGGTCTTATTTACACGTTTCCTCTCTTTCTTCCTTTCTTCTTGTCTATTATTATTTATTAGAGTTTTCCAATAATTGGCAACCAGATACAACAGAGTATGATGGAGTAAGAAAAAATAAGGAAGATGTGGGGAAAAGAATAAATATGTAAAAAAATACAGGATTAAGTTAATACACAAATGTATGTATCTAATAATCATATTTTCTCAATTTTACTATTATGTTAGCATTCAAAGCAAAAAGCATATGCTCATTTAAAAGATTCAAGCACAGAAAATTAAAACAAGAATCATTTTGGGGAACCCAATTTTAAAAGTACACCTTCCTGTGGATATTAAAAGAGGCATACTATATAATGATATATTTCTAAACTACATCTTTCAAAAAATACAATAGTGAATTATGTGGAGATAATCAATTAAGTAAGAGCAATTGCCCAGGTATGGGTAGAGGATGGAAAACAAAGCAAAATGATGCAATATGAGTATGTGATTCTTTAAAATTCATTTCTCCCTAGGTATCCTATGTAATTTTTAGAGAATTAAGTGGCTATTTTCTTCAGGTAATCCCTGATAAGTATTACTTCTTAAGATTTCTTTTCTTTGTTCTTTAAGACTTTGGGACAAGTTTTTTAAATTCCTTTTATTTGAAAAAAATATGGAGTATAGATAAAGGATATTAACATATAAAGACATATTTATTTAAAATACTAAAGTTAGATGTTAAAGTTGGAATTTTTAAGGAATATTGAAAAATTTAGCTAAGCTATCTATCTTGTTAGATGTCTGACATATATCTATACAAGATCAACCAAATTATTACCTATGAAGAAGATCAAGATAGATAAATAATTGCTAGACATCCCAAATTTCTCTGCCATAAATAGATGAGAATTATTTTAGCCTAAAATATTTGGACAATATACAATATTTGTACAAAATAAGCCATGATATATATCCTTAATAATGTTCTTTTAAATAGTGTTTGAAACATTCCAAGATAAAATATTCATGAAATAGATATTTGGAAACTAGCTTAAGTGGTCCATTGAGAATTATTAATATCTGAAAAATATTACCTGGAAAAATTTGCTAGGAAGTATCTTTTGTTGTTTTCTGTTTTGAAGAGGTAAATTTTAAGACTTTTTTTTGATATTTTATATGCTATTTTTATTTTTGTGTTTTGACGTGTATAATAAGTTGAAATCTCCGTTGCCCTTTTTAGTCCCATCTCCTACCCTTCCCAGAGTCAATTGCTAACACAGAGGAGTGTGCATCCTACCAGGCCATGTTTTCCTATTTTACAACATAGATAAACATCTGTTAACAACACATAATAGTGTTTACATGTTTAAAATTATATGAATGCTATTTATACAGTGTGTATCTTTTAATTTTATTTATTTTATTTTATTTTAAATTCAGGATATTATGGGGGTACAAACATTTTGGTTACATGAAATGCATTTGCCTCACTCAAGCCAGAGCCACAAGCATGTCCTTCCTCCATGCAGTGCACTCCGTCTCCATTAGAGATGTTAAGCCTTTCTAATAGTGATTAGAGACATGGGCCAGTTTTCTGTGGAGAATCTTCTAGGTTTATGATAAAAAAGGATTATTTTTGTCTTTTAAGGCACAAGTTTTCTATACTTTATAGTGGACTTGAAGCTAAAATGATATACATCCAGGTCATTCAGAAGTCATTTGATTTATTAAAATATAAAAAAGGAACAAAAGTTATATGTCACTTACATAGTTCAAAACCAATTTCTCAAAGATTTATCGACCTAGAAGGAAGATTTTATTTTATTTTATTTTATTTTAATTTGGTGGTAGGAAGTATTTGTATGTATGAAGTGTGTGTGGGGGAGGAACTGGTAGTACATATTGGTTTTAAGGCTCCTGTCTCAACTCTTTCATTATTATTAGGCTCGAAGACAGAAAAACAATTCAATAAAAATTCAAATGAAAGAATTTTTCTTTACATCATAGGCTTCTTAATACTAATTAATAAACAACTGAGAAAAGAAAGAAGCTCATTTGATTAAAATATATAACACTTAGACAAGAAATTCTGCCCACAAGAGTGTTTTATGCACTTGTGATTAAATTAAGTACATATGGTATATGATTGGTGATTTTAATTGTTAAATTATACAAAGTTAGGAAAACATCAATAACATACAAATAAAATAAATGTAATGTGGTTAAGTTTAATGTAGACATCCTAATTTTATGAAATTTTCTTTTTTCTTTCTTATCCGACTCAGATATCACCTTACTAAAGTCCTTTCATTGTCCTGAGCACAGGTAACCACTCCACTTATAAGATTTTTTCCACATCTACCTCAATATATTGCATGAACTGTGGAAGAAACATACATTATTCATACGTTTATCTATTGTACTGTGTTTAGATTTTCTCCTTATGTTTGTTAAATGGATTATTGTGGTGAACGTATGGAAAATGGATATACACATACAACAAGAATAGGTGAATGGGGACTTTTATGAACTTTATAATCTGAGAGTCACTAAGAAAGTTCCCTTATAACCACGTAAAACAGAAAAAGATAACAATTCAGATGTGATGTTTTACACTGCAGTCTATAACGGTTAAAAAATAATATTACTTCAGTCGAAATACAGTCGCACATTATTTTAATGCAGAATTTCTCACAGCTTCCAGTAAATGGTGACTCAAAGGTCACATTTATACAAAATAAAGGACAAATTGCCTACACTTTTCTTTGCCAGAAATCTGGCAGAAGAGAAGGAGAAGTTTAAGCTTTACTATTTTAATAAAATAGAAGTGGAGGTAAGATCATATTTAACTGTTTTTATGAGAAATTTGAGAACTTTAATGGAAAGCCAGAAATTTCTTGATCCACAAGAATATCCATGTTGAGAGCTATTGAAACTGTTTTATATAAATTGATGTTTGCCTTTCACTAAGATTCAAAGCCTTTCTGTACAAGTATTTTTTGTGCTTCTGGAGTTTTCATAGTTACCTACAGTTAAAACTGCTTTGCCTAAAAATGTAAACAGACTCCTTTAAATATAATATTATATACTTAATATTATATAACAGATACTTAATATTATATAATATAACTCAATTCCTCATTATCATTTTAGTTCCTTATTAAAACTTAAATATAAAATATGTGAACATGAACATGTGCCTTAAAGTCAGAATCATGCTATAATTTATTTTCTTCATGTAGAAAATTTTATTTTTTCAATTTGTACTACCTATATTGGTAATTTGTAAATATGAAAGAAGATATTTATTGAATTCATAATATTATGAACACATATCAGACCATACCGGTGTAACATAAGTACACATAAAATAAATTATAATTAGTTAATGTATTAATGAATATGTGAATACGAGTTTAGATTTTCATTTCATATATTAATTCCTTCTCATTTTTTTAGATTTTGAACTTAATTAAATGTTTAATTATTTTAATATGTGAATTATTCATTTCTAAGAAGTAACAGTTAAAATCATTTCTCACTAGAAATTATTAAATCAACACTGAGGTTTTTGACTCATGTTTAAAAACAACTATACCTAAGACTAATTTTTTTAAGGGGAAAGGATCCACTCTATTACTTAAAATTTTGAAGGATTTAAAATCAGATGCAACTATGATGTGGAATTAGTAATGAATGGAGATATTAACAGATATATTAAATATAAGAAGGATAGATGAGATAAAATGTAAATAAGAAAGGATTGTCCAATAAAAAATGAAGTCTTTAGATATGCAGTCTGGCTACTAGTGTGGCTTCTTTCCTGTATACTCTCCTTAAACCTTAACACTTTAGAGATTATTTTAATACCCATATTAGTCACATATTTGAGTGGCAGTCTCTTTTCTTCAATTGTCTGTGACCTCTTTGGTACCCTTAGGGACAAAAAAGAAAGTGAACCTAAGACATGGTTGATTTTGAACAAATGCTTAAGGACTGCTTCCTCTTAATTATTATTCATAGGAAGACTTGTAATCTGTAAATGGACGTACTGTTTAGCATTTGTGGTCATTGTTCTTGGTATTTGATTTATCTCCTTCATTTTAGAATATGTCCTCAATTAGAAAAGCGTTGCACTTGGTAATTTTTGGTTCACATCAAAGTGTAGCAAAGCTTTGGTCAGAAAATTGATGCCCATTACATACAGTCTGATTGACATTATATTTAATAGAATACTTTTATAGTTAAATATTTATATACCTTGCATATTTATATACCTTGAAGTATATTGAAACCACCATGATAAAGATATACGCATATTTACTTACAGACAGGTATTCCTCAGTTTTTTTGTAGTAGTCATGTAAAAGCAAAACAATTTCTGAATACTGCATTACAAGATGCTTAAATGCTGCTAATTCATATAAAATTGTGTATCGGCAGGGTTCAAATAATAATTCTTTTAGAATCAAAAATTAAATTTGAATATTATTTCATAGTAATATAATAGTTTTCATCTTTAAGCCTAGATAACTAGCAGCTCTGTCCTTGATTATTATACTTAACTAATGTCACAAATCATTTGGTGAAAGAAATAAGCAGTGTTCATTTTTTAACTGTCAAGAAATTTTGATATAAATTTATGAATAAGTATTTTTGATAAATATATCCCATCTATTATTTGAACATGAAATCTCAACATTAGCCCACATCCAGTTTATGATTTTATAGCTTGAGCTTTCCATTTTATAACTGTGTAGTTATTATGTTTTTTGACAATAAAATATGTGATCAAGATATGAAATCCCTAAGGAAGATAGAATTACACGATAATCTTAGAGGGATGTTTGTAATAAAAACATGTTACATACATGAATTCAACTACTGATTTTTCTATACATACTAAATGCATTAGGGCTCCAATTTCATTACTTTTATTATGCATTAATTATTTCAAAAATGGACTAATTTATTTGATAAAATCTCTTTTTCTTTTCTCTTCCAAGATGAATATTTATAACTCAATGGTTGCAAGTGTTTTAGTTAACTATGTATGTCATAGGAACATAACATATTGTAGTACCTTTTAACTTGTAATAATATAGCTCTTAAGATCTGTCAATCAGTTTTCAGCTAACAGCTATGGCAGATATAAGTGAATGTTGTTTCATTTAGACATCAAAATGAATGTTATTAAGAATAACTAATTAACTTTGAATTGATAGCAAAGTTAAACTAAAGCTGCAGGTAAAATACAGCTCATGAAGTATTTTAAAATAGCAGAAGATCATTTGTATTAATCCTTAAGGTGGTTCTTTGGATCACAAAAATCGTCAGGATTTGGTCCATTAAATCTCCTCAAGATAAATGGATAATTTATAACATTTAGATAAAGACAATTTTACCTTGAGGAAAAAGAAAACTTTGAAATGTAAGATACCGTGGGAAAGATTTTGCCATCTATTTTGTATGCATAAGAGCTATAGTTCAATTGTCATATAATTCACTTATTTCAAGAGAACTTTAAAAATACTTTATTGCAGCTAGCAAGCATATTTTCAGTATTATGCAATTCAAAGAGGTAATATTTGTATTATAATATTGACTATCATCAAACAGAAAATATAAACATACACATATCCATATATAAAATAAAAAGAATTTTGTTTTATTTTTTCTATTTAAGATAAATGATGAATTTTTGCCAATTTGAAAAATTAGACTTATTTTATAGCAATTTTGAAACAAAACAAAATACGAAATTGCATTACAAAATGTGGTATATGTATACCATGGAGTACTCCTCAGCCATAAAAGAATGATGAACTACCTATCGTATTTTCCTGGATGGAGCTGGAGCGTATTTTTCTGAGTGAAGTATCACAAGAATGAACATACGAATACCGCATGCACTCACCATTAAACCATTAAATTGGTACTAATTGATCAGCACTGATGTGCACATATGGGAAGAAACATTCATAGGGTGTGGGGTAGGTGGGAGCAGGGAGGAGGAGGGGATGGGCAAATCCACACCCAACAGTTACAGAGCACACTGTCTGGCAGATGGGCACGCTTGTCGGGCAGTGCAAAGGCAATATATGTAACCAAAACGTTTATACCCCCGTAATACTCTGAAACAAAAAAGAAAAAAAAAGATAAAGGAGCTCTATTTGATATTTTCTATTTTTTCAACAAGGTATGATGCAAATTGTCTGCTAAAGGATAGTTCATGAGAAGTTGTAAGATAAATTTAATAAGCTATAAGAGTCTCAATTAATTTATTTGTTAAACATTGCAATGGTGTCAATTATCATTCATCTTTTTTTTGCCTACAAAATGAGACATCATCTAAATTTATATGTAGTGAATTAGTTCCTATTTTACTTACTAGTCCTCCACAATCTTCAGATAATATTAAGATGACTTGGTTTCCATTGAGTTGGTTGCAAATCTGTAAAACTTTTGTTATTTTAACATCTAGATTTTATTATTAAGTTATAAAACAAGTTAGGTTATTTACCCTAATCATCTATAGTAAACCTCAGATGAACTAGAAAATCATTGAACATTTTGGCTACAGTTTTAATTATTTCATTTCTCCATTGGACAATGCCAGTAACAAAGTTTAACTGAACACTAATTTACAGTAGATAATGGGAAATTATATAATCTACTTCAACACTGGGTGTCACTAAATTTCACATAGATTCTACATTTAATGGGAGAAGAAAGATAAATCCAAAAAAGGTTTTTGATTTTTCCTAAAAGTCTTCAAGTAGTGAAAAGAAACACTGAAACTGGAATTTAGGGTCCCTGATTCTCAATGCAGTATATTTTCATTATAACACTTTATCTTCTAGTTATCAATCATGTATTTAGGATTAAAGAAGATAACAATGTTTCAAGATGTGTTTCTTTGGAAACTATTGTCATGCAATTAATCTTTTTAAAATATAACCAGAAAATAATTAATATTATTTTTGGTTATCTTGTTGACTTTATCTAATTACTAAACAGATATGTCAGCACATAAATCAATATTTATTAATGATAGTGAGAAGCAGAAAAAGGAAAAGCCTTCACTATATTTTATATTATTTTAATGGTAAAAATTAAACCACTATTATACAGAAAATTGTGTTAAAGTACGTTTTATACTTTGGATGATGCATCTTCTTCTGTTGATTGTGATGGTTTAGGTACGATTTTCTAGATCTTCTTGAACATACACAAAAATTAGTCATTTTCTTCTCATACTAAAATAAAAACTAAATATACCACCTACTCATGCAATCAGAGCTCAATTTCTAAATTGCTACAATGAACTTCAAAACAATTGCAATCATCAAGATCAAAAGAAGTTTGTAGGCCTAAAGGTCAAATTTAATTAGATGTTAGCCTACATAAAGGCTAATAAAAGTGAGAGTACAAAAAGTATTTGGATTGTATTTTTAGAAATGATGGAACAAGTTCTTCCCATAGTAGAATAATTTAGATTGAACTTCTTAATAAATTATATTATTTTTATTAATAAAAAATAAAATAAAGTTAATTTTAAATAATACCTCAAAACAATATGCAACAATCTAAGAAACTAGAAGATAAACAACTGAGTGCCTACAATTATTAATAAAGAAATTTCTTAGGTTAGCTTTTTAAGTTTGTTCAAGTAATTTCTAGACTAAGATAAGAGTTTGGCCTATTAATCAATGCAAAAAACACTAATAGCATCAACAGCCAATACATTTTGAATTTTACAGATTAGTTCTTTCCTTGATTAATATAATTATCGATACAATTTAATTTTTCCAAATGTATAACACAAGTATTTACAGATGTTTGTGTGCATATGTAAATCTACATATGTATATATATACATAAAATCACATGGATACCTGCATGAAGGAACCCAAGGTCTGTAAAATATTAGTTCCTACATTAATTTTTACCTGTATTATGTTGTTACAAGTTGCTCTAATGTTACTATGCAAAAAGCACAACATTTTTGTGAGAAGAAACATGAAATATATGAACAATATTTTCAACTGGCAAAAAGGTATGAAACTTGAGGTTTTCTATTGACCTTCCTTAAAATAAAAATCCATGTGACTGTGATTCTATATGCCCAATTCTGCTGAATGAAATCCCAGTCCTATTTACAATGCAGCACATTAACTTATCACAGAATATGAAGTAAATATCAGGAAGAATATACTTTATTGTCTTTGGATTTGAAATATCGCTTTTTTTTTCTAAGACAGCTAGATATTGCAGAGAGAACATGAGCTTTGGGGATGTGTAGAGGTATGCTTGAATAATGTTCTTCTACTAACAAGCCATGTGATCCTAACCACTTTGAACACTCGGTAGTTCTTAAATGATAAAATGAAAATATTAACAAACTTATATCCAGAATCCATATGAGGATTAAGATAGCGAGTGTACATTGTGTTTGATCAAATGTCTAGTCCATGACTTAACATTCTCATCTTATTTTAAATAGAAACCTCATTATTGTTTTCTTGCTTCTGGGTGCAAACATAAGAGAGTTAAATAATGAATAAAAACATACAAAATAAAGAAATTATCCATTTTATTTGGATTTTGCATGTATTAGAATCTACATCTTTTTCTTCACCCCCTCCAAAGTTGTTTTGTGTGAGTGTGTGTGTGTGTTTAATCTTCTTAGTGTTTAGTATAAATAATTGTTTTATATGTCCTGCATCTGGCATTCAGTCTAACAGAAAATAATGCTTGGAAAGCATGGTTATGGCCATGCGATCTGATCCAAATACACTGAGAAAGTGCCAAAAAATGTTCTTTATTCCTTGAATTGGGTTTTTTTTGCCAGTAAATGTTATCCATAACTGTTGTAAATGAACGGCCCTGTGATTTCAGTGGCTCTGGTGACGATCTCACTTTCTCTGAGACCTGTGAATCTTTGAAACCAGAGTGAAAAAAAAATCTTCTAACAGGTAGAAAATAAGCAAGACCAAAAACCAAAAATTGACCTGAAGAAAGCATCTTTTGTTACACTCTGAGATCACAAAATTTTGTATCTGAAAGTACCTTAGAATATCCCTGTGTTTTAGAGAAGAAAATTATAGGAATAAAGTCCTAAAGGCTTGGATGAAAATCGCAAAGCCAACTTGATCAGATTCTAAGCAGTGGGCAGGTGCCTGACATCCAAGTGAATAGTTTTATTTTTCTGATACCCAATTGTCTTGTCTTTCCTTTTTGCTATGGATCAAAAATTCCTTATAATTTTGTCAATTTCTGGCAATCTGCTTTCTCAAGAGAAGCTACTAGGATATGACTAGTACAAGTAAATAGACCCCAATGGGGGTCTACATTTATATTTGGGAGAGCTAGGAATTTGGGGTAAAACATATTTTGGAATAAAAATATAATATTTAATGCTATCCTAACATTCCCCAGCCATATTACAAAATGTTTTCTCTGCTTCATAGTTGATACATAGTGCTACTAATCTATAGTGTTACTAAGCCTAGACACTATTTTTAAATAGCGCATCTACCTAAATTACATTATGGGAGAAGTAACTATATCTACTTTTTTGTTCTGCCCTAATCAGTCTTTTCATAATCATAAAAATTGTAAGTGAGGCATCTCGCTGCTTTCATTTAATGTCCACATTTCTAATGGTAAAAGACAAGGGCTCAAATTAAATTTGGGGGGAAACAGATATATTGTCAGGTAATTCAACTTATAACCTATTAGTTTAATTCTCCAATACTCAATATCTGTATTGAGGACTGTGTGTAATGTCATTTGTAACAAGTCAATTCTTCACACAGAAAGAAAAATATCACAGAATGCTTATCAATTTTTAATGGCGTGTTATTCATAATACACATGATGTGAACCTAACTCAAACTGTTTTAAAAGGGACTCTGCTACATCATTAATTTGAGAGGCCAGAGATGGTACTTTAGGTGTCATAGAAGTTTGATCCATAATGAAAAAAGACTACCAACCTTTTGTTTCTAAATTTGTTCTCTTCTCTCTCTCTCTTTCTCTCTCTCTTTCTTCCTCTCCATGAAATGTGAGTAACATTGTTCTCATTCTCAACTCCAGGAGGGGCTTTTTGGAAGTTTTAAGAATATGGTATGCATTCTGTTTCGAGAAGCTTAGATCATTTGATGAACTCAATTAATTGTTATGGACAACAATTTCAGAATCCTCTGGAGTTGGGGGTGGACAGTCGATTTTATCTGAACTTTACAGTTTGCAAATTAGTACTGTCAAAAAGAGAAACAAGGGAATGTGTATTAAAAAACTAAAGAGACAATCCTGAAACTTCTTTACTTCAGTTCAAAATAACAAGCAAGCTGTTAATTTCCAGTTTTTTATGCAAATATGCAGTAAGACAATTAAAAATATTACATACTTACTAAGCATAACATTTAACAGAGCAGATAATATGGCAAAGCTTCCTCAAATAAAGATACAATTTAATAGCATCAACTGTCAAAGTTAAGGAAGATGGCGCCAAAAATGTTATCACTATTTAATTAAAATTTACTGAAAAGAAAAATGCTCAATTAACTGTACATTTGCATATCTATTCACAGATGCAATAGCCTTTTATTTTGAATTGTTTATTTATCTACCACTGCAAATTATATTTAATATTTTCTCTTCTTCATATAGCTGCTGAGAAACAATTCTTATAGCAAAGGAATTTTTTCAACAGTAGTTGTTTTAACTATGACAAAAATTTTAAACTTGTGTTTCAAAGATATCCTTGAATGTCTTTTTGGACATTAAGTGTAAACTTAATATTCAATCCTAACAGAGCCCATTGCTTCCAGGGTACCACTGTATATCATTTCTGACTTGAACTTTAAGATTTCCAGGAATCAATTGTTATTTAAAGATTCAGGGAGAAATTGAAAAGATGTAATTTATTTTCTAATGCAGTGATGTTAAATAATTTTCGAAACTTTCCTTGAGCAATGTTTTTGTTTTGCTGTGGCGCTCTTATCAATGATAACATAATAACTGTAATGTTTTGTTTTCCACTGTGTAGCATCATGAAGATCATGCTATTTAGTCCTATTATCTAAAAATAGTGCTTCTTACTTTCCAGATTACACATAGTTTGTGTGTGAGTGACACGAGTTTCAAAATTCTATTTCTATATTTGAGTTGCCAAGGATAAATGGTTTATTTTTTATGTTAAGTATTTTAAAACTACAGATTGATTGTCTAGTGAAATGTAGGTTACAGATACATTTTATAAATATTGTTATATATTTTGGAAATGTGTTTAGTAGTTTTCCAGTTCACAGCAACTTATACAAAGTGTTGTCTAATTCAGACAAATATTTCTATTGATTTAATATTAATGCTGAAATTTCTAAGTATATTGATGAATCATAATAAATCATATATCTGAGTAAAGCATTACATAATATGAATCTCCTTGAACAAATACACTGGTTAAAATATAATTTATGCTGTTTTAGTTTTCTTTTTACAATATTCATATTGTAATGACATACCTGTGACCAAGAGGTATTCAAGATATTTTGCAAACATATAGTATAGGTGACAACCAATTCATATGGATGCATAAACCAAGCAGAATAGTTGTTGATCAATAAAAGATGGTGCATCTATAATAGTGTGTATCTGCTGAATGAGAGCCTTCCCTAGGCCCTGGCTTAAAGACACGTTGGTCCAAAGCTCTTCCATCTTGAATAAGAATTTAAAGAGCATATTACATTAAGGCAACATTAAAAATGTAGTGAAATTCAAGCACTACTTACCATAGCAACAAAATATAAAGTATTAAATATAGTATTTATATATTGTTCTATAACTAATACAATCTTAGCAGCTTAAAACAGCATACTTCTGTTATTTCTCTGTTTTCATAGGTCAGGAGTCTAGACACAGCATAGCTAGGTCTTTTGTTTAGAATATTTTCAGGTTAAAATCTAAGAGTCAGCCAGGCCTGCACTCTCACCTGAGTATCTGAGTCCTACAAACTCATTTAGGTTGTTGACAGAGTTCAGTTCCTTGTGGTTGTAGAACTGAAATTCTATTTTTTTGCTAGATGTTAACCAGGGATCCCTCTCAGGTCCTAGAAGCCTCCCACAGGTTCTAGCCAGAGGGAATTCTCATAACATAGCAGCTTAATTCTCTAATTCCAGCAAGGGAAACTCACTCTGTTATGCTGCCATACTATCTTAGATGACATAACGTAATCAAAGGAGAGATTATTCCATCATATTCACAAATCCCAACTATACTCAGGATCGATTAATATACATCATAGAGCAGGAATCTTGTAGGCCATCTTGTAATTCCGTCTACCACATTTAGAAATCAACTATGTTGTCAATGCTTAATACATAAAGTATATTATCCAATTCCAGCGAACTGTTCTAAATGAAAAATATTGCAAAGACACATATTTTCTCAAATTATTGCAGAGGTTCATATAATTTTTCTACAAATTTAACTTGGATTTTTTTAAGAACTCTCTTATGATCCTATATTGTTGAAAATATTAAGGTGTTAATATCAAAATATTATGTCAAACAAAATACAATGTGTGCCCCATAACAAATTATAAAACACAGATACATATAAAAGTAATATCAATTAAACATAATATTAAAAGTTAGAAATTTCAATTATATAAAGATATAATATGGTTTGGTACTTTTTGATAAAGGTTATTCTCCCTGGAGTTAGGTGATATCTCATTGTGGTTTTGATTTGCATTACCCTAATGATTAGAGATGTTGAGCACTTTTTCATATTTTTGAGGTCATTATTCTGTCTTCTTTTGAAAAGTTTTGGTCCACGTTCTTTGCCCACTTTTTTTTTTTTTTTTTGAGACAGAGTCTCACTCTTTTGCCCGGGCTAGAGTGAGTGCCGTGGCGTCAGCATAGCTCACAGCAACCTCAAACTCCTGGGCTCAAGCAATCCTTCTGCCTCAGCCTCCTGAGTAGCTGGGACTACAGGCATGCGCCACCATGCCCGACTAATTTTTTTCTATATATTTTTATTGTTCGATTAATTTCTTTCTATTTTTAGTAGAGACGGGGTCTCGCTCTTGCTCAGGCTGGTTTCCAACTCCTGAGCTCAAACAATCCGCCCGCCTCGGCCTCCCAGAGAGCTAGGATTACAGGAGTGAGCCACTGCACCCGGCCGCTTTGCCCACTTTTTGATGGGGTTATTTGACTTTTTCTGGTTACTTTCTTAAGCTTTATATAGATTCTTGTTATCAGCCATTTATTGGATATGTAGCATGCAAATATTTTCTCCCACTCTGTAGATTGTCTATCTGCTGTAACGATAGTGTCCTTGGCTGTGCAGAAGCTTCTTAATTTGATCAGGTTCCATTTATTTATTCTTGTCACTGCTGTAATTGCTTTGGGGTCTTCTTCATAAATTCTTTGCCTAGGCCAATGTGTGAATTTTGTAGCTCATTGCACATCTTCTAAATGAAATCTTACTTCATTAAGTTATAAAATCCTTCTTTTTTCCATTTATTTATTTCCAAGTAAATAAAATTTTTCTATTTTTCATAGGATCTCAAAATTCTTCATTATAAATTTCATGGTCATATTTGATGATTGTTGACTCTGTATGTATAGTAAAGTCATAAAATTAAAAGTGGCACAGCATTTTTAAAATAAAGTTTAGGCCAGGCGCGATGGCTCATGCCTGTAATCCTAGCTCTCTGGGAGGCCGAGGCGGGCGGATTGTTTGAGCTCAGGAGTTCGAAACCAGCCTGAGCAAGAGCGAGATCCCATCTCTACTAAAATTGGAAAGAAATTAATTGGACAATTAAAAATATATAGAAAAAATTAGCCGGGCTTGGTGGCGCATGCCTGTAGTCCCAGCTACTTGGGAGGCTGAGGCAGTAGGATCGCTTGAGCCCAGGAGTCTGAGGTTGCTGTGAGCTAGG
>CAUYSK010043446.1:0-29938 GCA_963575035.1 Avahi laniger | reverse complement strand
TCACTTGAGCCCAGAAATTTGAGTTTGCTTTGAGCTAGGCTGATGCCATAGCACTCTAGCCCAGGCAACAGAGTGAGACTCTAAAAAAAATAAATAAAAAAGAAAGGTGCTGTGAAATAGTAAAGCATTTGATGAACATGTAAACAATTGTTAGAGAATTACTTTTTTCATTTGCTATAGCACATATTGGTAATATTTTGTTTTTCTTAACTGAGCACTGTAAAACTTAGAATTATTCAGTTTTTCATAGGAAAACAATGTTATGCTCATGCAAACTTCAACCTATTTAGAGGCTTCTTTTTTCTACAGATCCATTAACTCTTTTTATTTGTATATTTTTCTTTATATTAATATCTCATATTTTAGGTATATTGATCTATAAAAAGTTACCATTTGTCTTTAATATCCAAATTGGATGTCTACATTGATCAAACTCATGGCGTGGCAACTTAACTTTCTACCTCTTTACAATTAATGCAAGGACTGGCATAGTTTTAAAAGCATCATGTTGCTGAAATGGATCCAATTCTTTCTTTGACTGATAACATCCTCCCTACTTTCCTGACCCTGCATCTATGCCCTACCACTTAAGACATTTAAATGGTTTATTGAGGTACTATGGAAAGTCTGGAAGATCAAATTTCTCATTGTTTAGTTCTGGTTAGTCAGGTAACTAAACTTTCTCACTTCCTATTATGTCTAAATATCCCTTATCTTCTATCTTTTTTTCATATCATCATTCTATTGTATTGTTCCAGGCCTATTTCTTGTAGATTAATGTATAATATTCATTTGATATTGAGGTTTTCCCAGCTGAAATTAACTGATTATATCATTTCATTAAAGTAGAAAAGAAGATTTAAAGATTTAAAAAAATTCTATTTTTTTCCGAAAAATCGTATTTTCTTGTTTGATGATATTTTTACTTTAATTTCAGTAGGTTTTCTAAATCTCATAGTGATCCTGAAATACTTGTCTGTCTTTATCCTAATTTATGGCCAAAATACCCCTCCCTGCCCTTTTTTTTTTTTTTTTGGTAGCTAATTTCAGTTCTAGATGATTCTATATTATTTGGCTTAATTGTCACTTACTATAAAACTGAAATGTGCCATCTCTATATAATGTTTATATTTTGTTACATTGCATATTTACAAATTTATTCTAGATCAGAAAGTAAGTAGTTCACACATCCAATCCTGTGGCACAAACAGGGTCATGTTTGTTTGTGGTGGAAAAATAATCCAAAGTTTTAAAAACTGAAATAAAGAGAAAATCGTGAATGTAAAAACCTATGCACTAAAATATTGACGTCTCCCTCTTAGAGATAACACTTCTGCACAATAGCATTGCATATCTGTCCCTCACATGATTTGAACATTGACTTCTTGACATTTTATAGATAAAAAAGGTTATGCTTTTAAATAATTAAAAAAATATTTATATAAAAATGCTCCTAATCTTTCCATGAACAAACTATCCATTTTTCTTAAAATGATGAAAAGGAAATATGAATTTGTAATATATATACATGCAAAAATACTTGGGATTTTTCTAGATTTTTATTATTCATTTCTTAAACTCAGGTCTATTCTACAGCAGTTTCTCTTGAGTTTGACCTTTCCAAGACTCCTTGAAGCAGGTATGTAAATGCTCAGATACTGTCGTTGTCATAGTAACAATTAAAATTTTCATTTTGGATGTGTGAGAGAGAGCGAGCATCCACCTCCCACTTTTGTAGGGTGAAATTTTTTGTCATACCTTTCCTACTGTTCTAGAAACTTTACTATGTCACATTGGCCTCTGTTATATATTTATATTAATTTATTCCATTGATATTTATTAGGCATCTGTCAGAGGCTGCCATGATATTAGATAGCAGTAAACCAGCCAGGCAAGGCCTTTGGCCTCATACATTTATTTTGCCTCATAAGAAGTGAAGACTCTGGGCACTGACTACAGTGTCTGCTCACGATGGTGATTCCTTGTTTTGACTCCCCTCAGTTGAGATGGAGGATGATGACTTTACAGCCTCCCTATCAAAGCAGAGCTGCATTACTGAACAAACCCAGTATTTCTTCGATAATGATAGTAAATCATTCAATGGTGTATTAGACTGTGGAAACTGTTCCAGGTAATTTGTTTCTTTATTTCTGGAGTCATCCTATTTCATTAGGAAATTGTACTCACTTTTATAATTATTACAGAGAATTATAGAGAGTGTTGTTGGAGTCAGAAGAGTTACTGGTTTAAGGTGAAAATGTCAGGTCTTCAATTTCTCTGTAGGCTTTTAAAGTTTACACTTTTTAAAATTAATTCTAACTTGGGTAATACCTTCTACTATAATAATAATTATATGATCAAGATAATTGCTTTCCCTTTTAGGCAGAATACAGAGAAATTTGATATTTTGTTTAAAAGAATCCACATTAAAAACTTTCTAATATAGAGAAAGTAACATGATTAATTTTAATATAATTAAGATTATATTAGTAACTCTAAGTCGTTATAAGCCAATTATGATTTCTTTTTATATATGGTAACTCAGTAAGTTTATAAAAAAGGTATTCTGTTTGTTTTTACTTTTAGTTTTCTCTGACATGAAAAATGTTATCTTTGATTTGAAACTGAAGGAACTATGGGAAAATACCATTTTCCAAGGTCATGTTTAATATTCATTGATATCCATAAAACATCTTTAAAAATTTGGGGAAGAGATGGAGAATTTAATTTGTTGGGATAGAGGAGAAAGGCAAGATGGGGAGTTTTGAGAGGAAAGTGATGATTCATGCCACAGGATCCCTGAGAACAGAGTAGCAAGTCACAGTTTGCAAAACTCAGAGATGGGACACTTTGTTTTTAGACATAGAGTTAACGTACAGGAGAGGAAATATGACAAGGTGAGGTAATCGGAGATTGTAAAAATGGGAGAATAGCGGGTTCCTAGGGCATTCAGGAAAGCAGTCTAACAGTTAAAAGACACAGTCTGTTTTATGACTTGCTTTAGCAAATCTGTGTCCATGGAGGATATAGAGGGTATGAAGAGGAGGAGGAATGGGGAGCAAGCATGCACTCAGAGAAAAGCAGACCATCTTGTTTAGAGATGAGCATATCAGGCTGTTGACTTCAGGAAATGTTTAGTGGATACATCGGAAAGCGTTTTACAGTGCTTCGGGCTTTTATTAATTGGCATCCAAGTAATACCAACATGTGCTTAAAGAACTAAGTTAATTGTAAAGCGAAGGTCAATATAATCAAGACATTAAAGTGAATGACAGTTGCCTTTGATTTGCATACAGCCAAAAAAAAAAAAAGGAAATAGGCGAAAAATAAAATCCCACTTCTTTGAAAAATATATAATCAGAAAGAAATTATTTTTTTTAGTGATATATTTTTATGTTGTTTGCTAAAGAAGGTAGAAGCAGCTTGTATGAAATTTAGAACCCTTAATTCTGCCTACATCTGTACTGTCCAGTATAGTAGTTACCAGCCACAGGCAGCTATTTAAATTTCAGTTTAAATTAACTAAAATTAAAATTTTGTGCCCAAATCACACTTGTCACATCTCAAGTGCTCAGTAGCCGCCTGTGGCTAGTGTTTACCATATTGGACAGAGCAGAAAGCATTTCCATCTTCACAGAAACTTTGCCCTTAGCTAGGACAAGATGCTGGGCCACTTTTGTACTCCTTGTTTTCTTAGAGATAAAATAAAACAACTTTGACATATTTGCAGTGACAATTATCACAGTTCTTTAAATGTGTAAAATGAAACCTTTTTCCTGTGAGTTTCAACAACTAATTAGTGCTTATTTTGCAGTGAGGACTAACACTTTAAAAAGGTCACAGTTAAAACATCTCCCACTGCAATTTTTAGTACTCATTTGAGATAAGGTAATATGTCATGCTAATAAATAAAAACATGGCAATCTTTTCCTTCTAAAATCATACTCATTCTGTTGTACTAGTGTGGTGGTTTGTGTTTCAATATGTCATATCTTTTAATATGTAAGAATCCTTGAAAGATTTTCATTCCTTTTCCGAGATTCTTCATTTTCTGTGCTATTATAATATTTATTATGCAGAATCTTTCATGTAGAAAAGCTTATGAACACCAACTTAATATTCATAATAGTTGAAAGCAAAGGGACATGTCCCTGTGACACACGACTGCTCATACAAGCGGAGCAGACTTGTATCCTTTGACATCAGAGACATTTGGAACGGAAAGTCATCTTAAAGTGATGCATTTTGAACTTTGGTACATTGATTATGCTGGGCAGGAATAATGGTAAAGGTATCTCTTACTTGCTTTGGGAAATACATACATTGCATTGTATTTTTTTTATTATGTGAAAAAAAAAAGAAATAACTTCATGTTCCTTAACAAGTCTCTTTAGCTGACGGTCCAGATCCTTGTGATATGGTTAAGCAACCCAGATATCGAAAAGGGCCTGATGTCTGCTTTGATAACAATGTCTTGGTAAGACCATACTTTTACTGGATTAAAATACTATACATTAATGATCACAGTCCACAAGAATTTAAAAAGACAAATTGCAATTTTAACCCAAACATAATGTCTTAACCACAATTTTTCTCATTAGCACGATATACTTGCTTATAGATAGTTTTTTTTTCATTTCAATGGTTTCCATGGTTAGCATAAACTTAACAGTTGCTTCTTTTATCTGTCCTTCCCACAGAAATTGTACTTTCAAACACAATTCCAATGAATTTACTAATACAAGGTCACAAATCTGATGATTAAACGTTACTTGTGGTATATGTGTTGCCTCCATTTATATTTTAAGTCTGAAGATACAAAAGTTATTTTTATTAGTTTGTGTTTAATCTTGTGTATTTAATAACCTGTTATGTAGCTATTGTCCTATTATTTTATAGATCTAGTTTCTATCACATATTAGATTTGTATTACATTCTTATGTTTCTTTTTCTATGCTTCAGCTATCTTTCCCTAATAAACGATATTCTGACTTACTGGATATGTAATAAGCTTTGTGCTTTTAATTGTTAAGAAACTTTAATTTATTCTCAAAGATGAAGGCCACATAAAAATCTATCCACTTTTTTTTTTTTTTTACTGATTTTACATATAATTCTCTGATTTTTCAAGTTGTGCCTTTGAATGAAGTGGCTCGTACACACCAATGAGCATCCTAAACACATGTCAGAACATCTGTTGACTACTGTGCATTTTTATTCATTTATTTAAAATAGGTTTACCTACTCATATATACAGCCACTTTGGTCCCAGAAAAGATAAAACATTTTCACAGATATGCAATTAGATAACTAAAAATGGAGCAAAGGAGAGATGAAATCAGTGGTGTGAAATAGGGTTAAAAATGCAAGATGTGTTAGCCAGTAAATCTCAGTTATCTTGGTGAGGACTATTGATCATTCCTTTTGATAAGGAAATTATTCAAAATTGCAACTAAATTGTTTTTTCCATTTGTCCAGTAAGACATATATGAGGACTGCTATTACTCTCCAAAGAATTTTATATCACTCATCAACTATTTTTTACCAACTTTTGAGAGTAAAAAGATTAAATTCACTCAGAGGAACTTGAAAATGATATAAAAGCCCTATTATCATCCTGGGAGGCTATATATTTTGATCAAAGCATTAAAAAGATTTGACCAAGACAAAAGTTTCCAACAATTCAAGTTCCTATAAATTATATATTGAGTCGTGTGTGAAAGTACAACTCTTGCTCAGTAGCTTGGTGTGCTAATAATGTGTTGTTTCTTTAGCAGCGGAGTATTTTGGTAATGCTTATTTGCAATGGTCACTGTGAATCTGCTTGGATGGAGGCTCACATTTAATTGCTAACTGCAAGCAAATTGCATGAAATCTCATCTTGTATGTCTTCTTTTCTGTGTTTTCTTTCCTTTTCCTGTACTTGCTACTTTGCCCGTTATTAATAGGATCAACTTACATGCACAACGAGTCGTGCCTGTACCATGATGTCAGCTCCTATCTTCATTTTACTGCAAGTTTTCATGTGGTGTGGATGGTCAGTCACTTTCTCTAATTTTTCTTTTTGGTTTTGGTTTGAAATTTTAGAAAATAACCATATTCCTCAATTTACAATAATAAATCTCCTGAAACCAGGTTAAAATCCCAGTACTAATGTTGTTTTGTAAATAGCTGATTTCAAATGGTATGCAAATTTCTAATCCCAAACCAAACATGTTAGTTTCATGTATTCATTTAAAAAATACTCTTTCATGTGGTTTTTGTGTAAAAATTAAGTCAATGTGGAAAGATATGTGCTTTGTGATATCTTATTTTTATTAAAGAGCCTAATGACAATTATTAGAACTGATCATCTCAATTTATTCTCAAAAGAGGCTAATATAAAATTAATGAACTATTATTTTCAGTTTTATCAGGCATTATATAAGGACTTATATAAGGACTTCTGGGTCAACCATTCTGATCTTTCTTTTAAACAAATCTGGTTTAAATAACTTTTTAGATTTTTTACTCCCAAAATATTCTTATTGAAATACTTTATTTAATAATACATCATCTAGGACAAAATTATCGTTAGTCATTAACCTTTTGAGAAATTTCTGAATTATATAATCAGTTCTACTAAATAGATGTTTGGGAGCCTACATTTGTGTTACTAGAGCAACCTTTGTTGTGTTCTTTCTCATTGGTTTCCAGGTATTCATTGATTGATTAGGGAGCCACTAGATGGAGATGTGGCCATTACTATGAATGGAGTGAGCATAGCTGAGTGGGGTCGGGGGAAGGGGAGTGGAGTTGCAGAAGGAGTCTCACAAAATAACCAGATTTGTTCTGGGATAATAAAATAATGGTTTTCATGGCAAAAGATTCTAACTTGAGGAAACCTAGCCTATTTTAAAGAATGTGTCTGTCCCCACATTTTCAAAATTGATATCCTATAGGCAGCTATTTGAAATATTTTTTTCTGTTTTCTTCCATTACTTCTTTTTAAAATGGTGTATTTTTATTATGGATATATTAATAGTTGTACATATTTGAGTTATGTATGACTTTTGATACCGACATATCGTGCAGTGATTAAATCAGGGTAATTGGGGTATCGCCGCAAACATTTGAACATTCCAATTCCACTTTTAGTTATTTTTAAATATATAATAGTCACCCTATTCTGCTACTGAATACTAGCTCTTATTCATTGATTCCTTAACGAAGTACATAGGTAATCAACCACTTACATAAGAAAAGTGTAATGAGGTTTCTGTTAATATAATTGACCTAGTTATGGTCATAATAAAAATGAGCAAACTAGAACATAAAGGTACCAAATTATGTTATAGGTGAGGATTAGTATTAAAATTCATTATATTTTTAACTGTTATTCAAAAGTTTACTTCTCACAGAATTTTTAGATGTCTAGGTTATCAATTAGACACAAAATGCGTAAGTACTGCTTTTCAACAAGCCAGCTCCCTTTTTACCTTTAAAATCTATAGGCAGCAAGGAATTTATATTTCTTTCATCCAAGCCCTCCACAAATTAAAATTTGGAATTTTCATCTCATTTTTTTTTTACCATATCTGTAAATTTATCATGAAAATAGTTAAATATCACCAAGAGCTCAACTGGATCAGATCAATATGTTGTAATGAAACAATTTTTAGAACATGAAAAGAGCGCATTTGAGATACTTAATATTACTGTATCGTTGAGGAATACATAATGGTTGGTCTTGAAGATATATCTAATGTACACTTTAAGACTAGGATTCAGTTTTTAAAAACGCAGTCAGTATAGAACAGTGAATCCAGTTCGAATGTTGATATGATGATTTTTAAAAGTTGAAAAAAATATTATAAATACTGAGAGATTAGTTGGCAGTTATTTCCCACCTTGAGGACCAATAAAGGTCAAGATAGACTTTCTGAGCTTCAGTGTAGTCTGGCTAAAACTAGCAACTTGTGGTGGCTCAGGTTCTGGTCACAGGCAAGGTGGAATGGCAGTGTAATCTCTCTAATACATTTAAGATTCTTGCATCTTGTGGAGTCCAAAAGGATATAGGTTATAAGTATACAATTATGAAGCTCTGTACCATGAGGATTTTCTCAAAACACAAGTGTTCAAATGAGACCTTTTTATAAGGGCTTTAAGAAAAAGAAGTATAAATGAAATATAAACAAATGAAAAAGCTAGTTTATTAATCAAGGAAGAAAATAAAGCAAGGCAATAATCTATCCATTTAATCTATCCATTGAGAAAGCTTTTTATGCTAACCAATTTATATAGCATGTTAATGGGTACATAAAAAATGAATATGCAGAAATAAATGTATATATTTATTACTCTATATTTAAAGAGTTGAACAAATATATTACCTATCTCATGAGCTAATGTGGTAAGGATGTTAAGGTGCCATGTAGGAGAACAAATTATTTTTAGGGTCATTATTCCTATTGTACAGTATCCACCTGCCCAAAAACTTTTAAATATAAATTTTCTTTCAAGCTGCTAGGGGTAGCTTTAATACAGACTTACCTAAATTAAAACAATTAAAAGCCAATGTTTGGTGGCTGTCTTTGCCATGATTTGCCTTTTGAAGGAAATTAAATGATGACTGTAATTCAGGAGGGAAAAAAAGAGCAAAAACTTCTTAACTAAATGACTAGAACACTTTCTTTTGGAAAAATGTATTTATTTAAATAAATTAAAAATTATTGAGCTCTTATTATTTGCAATTAGTTGTCCCAGCTTCTGGTTGGGGAAAGAAAAGCAAAGTGAGAGAGTTTAGCAATACTAGTTTAACAACAGTAAATTGAAAAGGTTTTAGTCACTAGTATGCATGGTCTTATAAAGTACGCCTTGGGTATCTCATAGGAATGTAACTATGGTTTAGATTATTTTTCCTTTTAATGAGTAATGAGAAGGAAAATAAAAACTTCTCATTTGATATCTTTATTAAAATTCTCATTTGATATCTTTGTTAATGGAGCCTTTTGTGAAGGATCCCCTATGAGGAAGTCTACTAAAATTAGTCTTATATTTTGAGAAATATATATAAATTGGCATTGCATCCTTTTTCTATTTTGATGTGCTAAACTGAAACAAAGTACCAGTCTGTTACTTTCTACTACAATAATCTTTAAAGCTCAGATTGATTTATTTGGTCATGGTGTCAGTGGGGTTTCAGTCTCTACAGGACAGAGAATATGCTGAGTTTTATCTCACTTCTGTGCATTTGTGATTAAGAAAGTTTTTAGAATGTATCTCATGATATGACTTGAAATTATTTTATGAAAGTAAGTTATATGTGCTTATACTGTGCAAAATGCATGCGGAAACATGATCAGGAAATTGAAGAGGCAGATTTTTCAGTATGAATCAACATGCAGACTACAGGGACTCTAAATAACTTATCTAAACTTTCACCTCTTAAATTGAAACAGACATATCTCATCATCACATAGAGGGAATGAAACCAAAAAAAAAAAAAAAACTCATAAGAGCCAGAATATATTTCCTTCCATAACACATTTCTATAATATGAAGATGTGTTTTACAGTAATAAGATTCTTGACAAAATATATCCTTAATACACAATGGGTCTTGTTTGTATGCTAATTTTTTATACTACCAAATTAATACTTAATCAGAAGTACTCCCCAGTTCTTGTTAAGTGACAGGCCTTTAAGGTAGTATTTTATGATTGTGGTGTTACTAACCAGTTAACGTGTGCTGCTTTGAGTTCCAACTTCATTTATCAAATACTGCACATCTGCTACGTATCGGGCCACTCTTCTATGTGTGAGATACTTGAGATATGTTTACACTTAAAAATTCTTGGGTTTTTTTAAATCTGAAATCCAAATTTAACTGGATACTCTGTTTTTCATCTGGTTACCCTACCTGACGCAAAAAGTATCTGAGCAAAGAGAAGAGCATGTGCAAAGGCCCTGAGATGGGAAACACCTTGGCCTGTTGCAGAGAAAGCAAGTGTTACTGGAGTTGAGTGGGGTGGGGTGGGAGGGAGAATGTGGGAAGATGTAGAAGTGGCTACAGCCAAGTTCCAGACCAATAAAGCTTTGTGGGCCTTGGTAAAGAATTTGGATTTTGTTCTGAGAATGATGAGATATTTCAAGCAGATAGTGAAAGGGTTTGATTTAAGATGACTTCTTTTTGGAGTGTAAAAAGGGAAAAATAGAAGCAATAGGACAAGTGAGGCAGGTTTTGCAAAAGTATAGGCAAGAAGTAACGGTGACTTGGAACTGCAATAGTGAGTAGTAGACTCAGGGACGGAGTTTGAAGCTAGAGTTAAGAGGATGGATTAGATTTGAGAAAAAGAGAGGGATCACAGAGAACTTGTAGTCTTTGTCCTGATCCACTATTCTAAAAGTGTCATTTACTGATACTCAGAAGAATAATGTTTTGGGGCAAGTGTGAAATCTCCATAAGACATACACGAGGAGAGGTGGTAGGAGTCAATGAATATGAAGGCCAGAAGAGAATTCAGGCCTGAAGATATAAAAGTGTTATTAGGAAAAAGATGAAATTTAAAGCCCTAGGACTGGATAAGATTACCTAAGGAGAAGCGTGTGTTAGCCAAAGATAACTGAGAAGATATCTCAATGAGAGAATACCCAACACTGTTAGATGCTCCTAAAAGGTAAAATAGGATAAGGACTAAGAATTGATTATTTTATGATTCTGTTTAGATTTGGGAGATAGCTTTTGAAAAATGTAATTTTTCTTTATAGGTTTATTTTTCTCCCAACCTTCTCTTTAACAAACAAAAAGAGTTCTTCTGCCTTAAAATACAAGAAAGAAATTTTATTTACTGTGTGACAGGCTCTGTATTAAATTCTGGTGAATAAAAAGAGCCAAAGTTCTTATGGTTTGGAAGCTTAGAATCTTTGTAAAATTATTCCCAAAAAAGAAAATATTTCACCTATTATTTTGATTCTTTGGAAGATGAACCTTGGATTAGTAGATTCTTAACAGATACTTAGGAGAATATGTTTTAAAATGGCATTCACTATATTAAAAGGAATTGAAGGATGTGGAAAATAGAACCTAGGAATAAAAGAGAAAGAATAATTTGACATTAGTAGGAAACCGAATGAGCCACCACTAGACTGTGGGGAATCCATGTGAGTATATTCATAGTTCTCTAAATAAACCTCTTTCTAGCTGACTTCTTTATTTTGGATATGTTTTCAGAGTCTCCTTTCATTGTATATGGTTCAAATATGTTAGTCTTCATTTTACTTTAATTCTTGATGAAAGTCCAAATACCATATATGTACTGTCTGTTCAACCTTAGAAATTAGATATAAGAGAAATGGGAAATGGAAGTTTCTTAAATGTATTTATCAGTCTCAAACTTTTCCTTATGGAGCATAGTTGCTAAAAATTATAATTCTTAGGAATGATTAAAACATACTATTATTTATTTTCTGCATTTATAAATATATAGGAATTTTTGATACTATGACAGTTTTTTATTTAAAATTGGTATACTCAAGACAACATTATTTAAGTATTTTCTTTCATAATCGTCAGAATCTATAACTTAAAGCATTTGTCAAATGGTGCTAGGGAAATTACTGACTAATAAAATATAGGAAATGTAATTTATTTAGACTCCAATTAATTTTATAAGGTAAGTTCAGAAGGGACTAAATCTATGGATAACGCTGAAAGATGTCTTGCTAAATATTTTTCAAGATTTCTATTTTTATCTTTCTTTCCCAACAGGAGGATTATACCGACTGCGGTGGTGTTTCTGGATTAAATCCCTCCCTGTGGTCTATCATTGGAATCCAGTTTGTGCTACTCTGGCTGGTATCTGGCAGCAAACGTTGCCTGTTATGACCTCCTCAAACCAAATCTACATAATTATACTCCAGACCCTGCCAAAACATGACCCCTAAATTACATTAAAATAGGGTCAACTGTCGAATCAGCAAAACATTAGCTGGGCCTATACCATGGCTTAACACCAAGGCGCTGACTCATAAGGCACCCACTGGCTGCATGTCAGGGTGTCAGATCCTTAAACGTGTGTGAATGCTGCATCATCTATGTATAACATCAAAGCAAAATTCTATACGTGCTCTACTGGAAAATTTGACGGTTTGTTGTTGCATTGTTGGTGATTACATGTATAAGGGCTCCCCATACAATTGTTTATGAATCATATCTTGATTTTGACCTGGAATTTTGACATGCTGCAATTTTATCAAGAAGATCTCTAGGGGAGAAAAAAAAGTTATTTTTGCCTTCACTCATAAAAAGTTAATTCCTCCTTTGAATAGTTATTATTGAAAAAAATAGCGCACGTGTGTGAGACTTAACGTTGGTCTAAATTGTTGAAATACAAATAATGGCTAATTTTCTACAAAAGAATTTGCCATAAATAAGATGCCTTATGAAGATCGGCTTCTCTGCCAAAAGTAAAACACAATTGATGACCAATTAAATTTTGGTTGGGTAATGACTTGATGGTTTGAAAATAATAACTAAGAAACTACTAAAGGTGCTTGAGGGTGAAATTTGAATATGTGACATATTTCTCATAAATGTAAGCAAGCCCTTAAATGCTTTGATGTGATGTTCCTTTTGTTCACAGTAATGTAGTGCTAGCCAGATATTTTAAAATGCTCTAAGAAAAGCTTGTTGGGGGGAGGGGGAAATGTCTTTCTTGTGATAAATGAACTTTGGTTACTAAGGGTATTTTGCATGATGCTGCTGCTATTTTAACTTTTCAGTTTCTTTTTCTCTTTCTGTAGAGTGTAGTCCATTGAAAAGTTAACTGAGTGACATTACTGTTATGTAAGAATCTGAACCTTGCAGTGTAAATGCACTTAAGTCATCTTTTAAAATGTTGTTAAAACTCCTCTGAATATACTGTGCAATGTAAATGTTGAATGATTGGGTTTAGGTAAATGGTGAAATGAGAATTAATGGATTTTATACAGATTCGTGCTTTCGCCTGAAAACCTATGTACAGATATTTTAAGTACATAAATCAGATTTGACACATTTATTTTTTGAAAGTACATATATGTTCTCAATGAAGATTCATCCTAGGTTTCCTCTTTGTTCGTTTCCTTAGTAGCACGTACAATCCAAAAGTTCCTGCTACTGCTGCTTTGTCCCTCCATTTTAAATGGTATGATCATTTGACCAAAATTTCCATGCAATTTGATGAGGGTTTTACAATCATCTGAACAAATAGGAAACCTTGAATCTATATGTATGCACATGAATACTTGATTGTGAATAATAAAAATTGTTTTTATACAGCCTCATTGGTGAAAATGGTTAGTGTAGTAAATCAGATATTTCATTATAGATTAATATGGTAGCAGAACATTATTTATGCTTCTAAAAATTATTTTCAGGAGTAAACAGTATCTGAAGAAAGGGTAAAAACCATGAATGTGTAACTCTAGGAATATGAATAATTTTAGTGAAGGCTGAAAGTATGTAGATATTTTTTATGGTAAAATACATTTTTTTTTGAACATGCCACATATTGGTATGTGTATATGCTGGAAATTTTATTACATATCATTTTTAAGTCAAAGTTATTAACATTATCCAGCATGCTTTAATATGCTCCACATATCAAAGATATAATCAATTCCTTAGCATAGTTAAAAGATAAAATTTGTTTTGTCTTTAGCTTTGCATACATTTGTAATTTCCTCCCATGGCCAACATATGTCTATGTTTCCTTATTTAAGATTTTTTTAATTTAAAATAGGGGGGAGGGGGAAATGGAATCACTTTGCCAGCTATTGTTCTAAGAGTTGAAATCAGTTACCATTTCTAATGCATTGTCGTGATTTTGTAGTGTCATTCATAACTGGTATTGACATTTTAGAAAACACCAAAGTGATTTTAAAAAATACGGAACTTCTCTAGTAACAAATCATGTTATTTGTTAATTAAATATTTAAAACATTAACTTTTGCTAGACTATTTTAAATCATGAAAGTGTCTGGAAGGGGATATTAAACTATAAAATTGTTAGTTTGTGTACATAAATGACACACATTAAATTGCTTCCAGCATACAACAAACTACCTTAAAATTATGTTTAAAATCTATTAAATATATTTTCGTGGTTAATGTCAGTTACATGATATGTTTTCATCAACTACATTATTGTATTAATCACAGTTAAACTTGGCATCTCTTGGCAGGGTCCTATTTGATTTCTATTGCCATCAAAACATGCACGAGTCTTTATATGACCCTTTGTTTTATCATAAAATAAAGTTATATATTATGACAACCACATAATATGGTAATAAATTGGTAAGAACTTGCTGACTTAAAAATCATTGTCATGACTGATACTAGTCTTCACGCTTTCAGCATACTTGTTTTTTTAAAGATAGTAACACTCATCGCATCAAATTATATTAAATTTACTATTTTTCCATGAATTTTGTTGACAGAGACTTAAATTACAGCCTGTATATTAATATTGATTTCCAAGACTGAACAGTACAAGAGATCAATAAAAAAAGCTTATAAACTGTTTTTTTGCTGTACTCACGGAGCTTAATGTAGTTTGTCACTAAAACAAAGTCAGAATCAGTCTGGCATTAGTGTTGAGTAACAGGAAGGAATTTTGCATTAATGGTTATTTTCTTCATTTAAACAACCAGCATTACTGCCAAACACCAGTCGTGGTCCATATTTGTAACAGGTTTTTAACATGACATAGTTAGCAAGTTTGACTGAAGAGATTTTTAGGTCCTGGGCCTACAAGATTTTAGTATGACCTTTTTTCATGTTTCTAATGCTTAAGGCATTACTGCTTAACTTGGAAAAAAACAAAACAGTGTTGCTGCCATTTGTAAGTTTTCCTATAATGTTCCTTTTATTAACTTTAAAACTGGCCTTACGGGGTTCAAATAGGCAGTATCCCTTTTAAGTGACCTTTGCAACCCAAGTGTTACTTGCTTATTTGATGCTCTCTTACATTTTACATCTCATTTAAATCTTTGTCTTAATTTAAAACTCCTAAGCTATTCCATTGATCATGTTAGTTGACATTAAAATGTTTAATGGTATAGTATGACCTAGTGAAACAAAATGGATGCTGTGACTTTTTAAAGCGTAGAATAGAATGACTATTTCACTTGCCCAAAATGTTATTTTATTGTTATCTGAAACTTGTGTTTCTCATAGCAAAAATGCTAATGTTAATATTCAGTGTACATTTCTGTAAAGAGAAAAATCAATAGAACAAAAGTATCGAATGTTGAAAAAATTCCTTGAATTTGAAGAATTAGACAACTCTTATCAATAGTTTCATTACCTTATTTCTAGTTCACATAATTATCTCAAAGAAATTCCTGAGTCTAACGGGATACTGTCATGTATAGATGCCAATTGAGTTTACAATGTGACTTAGTGAAGCTGTCTTTTTTTGTTGTGTCGTGTGATTGCCGGATCATGCTTTTAGGGATACTTTTATTGAAATGCTCTGTGTACATCCATGCAAAAGGCCAAATGGCTTTTGTGAACATTAGATCTTTTCTCCCCTTTATTATGTTCTCTTGACACTTTTGTGGAAATTAACTAGCCTGATAAAAACATTTTGTAAAAATTTGTATAATACTGTTATAAAAATATTTATAATCCCAGAAAATGTTGTGTTAAATCTTGTGCAAAAACAGTATATTCAGAATAAAAGTTTATCATTTAAAGTCACCGCACAGTTTGGACTATCTGCTTTTTAAGATCCAGTTGAAAGAGACAGATGGCTCTGTCATAAATGCATTTATGCAGGCCTTCCCATGGAGAGAATTCTGGATAGCAGAAATAAAATTTGGGATTACACAAATGACTCACGGCTACATTCGACCCTTGAACAATGTGTCTGAACTGCGCGATTCCACCTACACGCAGATTTTTTTTTAACTATACACGGATCGAAAATGCAGTATCGACAGGGTGTGAAACCTGTGTATAGGAAGGGCCAACAATTCCTATTAGCAGGTTCACCAAAGTCAACTGTGGTACTTGAGCATGCACGGATTTTGATATAGCCGGAGGTCCTGATACTGATTCCCTGTGTATACAGAGGGACTGCTATAAATGCATTTGCAACTCCTTTACTTAAATTTGACCCTTCTCACACGTGCCTTTTCCATCAAATCATTTAGGAACTTCCTAACCAGACTTTCGACTTCTATTGTTAAAAAAAAAAAAAAAACATGTTCCTTTTCCATTTTTTTTTTTTTACCACCTGCTTTTCTACGCTCACCTAGCATAGTGATTGTGTGGGATCTAGTATAATGTAAGCCTACTTTCCTTTTTCTTTTGGGGGAATTCCAAAAATCCCTAAGTGTGGGTGGAATGTAGTATGTGAGTACTCATGATGGTGATTACTGGAAAATGTGACCCCCATGTCTGATCAAGGCATTTTAACAGGAAAAATCCTACTTAAAAGTATAACACAGATAATGTTTGTTTTTTTGAACATCTGGCTTCATTCTGTACTAATTTATCTCCTCAATCAATTCTCTGACTCCCTGGAGACCTTCATTTCCTCTATCAATCATCTTGAGCCCATCCACACCTCTTCCCTTGGGACCTTGCTTCATTAGTTGTCCTTCGTAAGCATATTCAGTCCCCATTCTCTGCAGGTTTCTTCCCCTCTGCCTGCAAATACATTCAGAACACTGCTGTCTAAAACAAACAGAGCAATCAAATGTCCATCCTTGCCCATCAACCCCATTCCTTCCTGGATTTATAAACCTAAAATTAAAATATTCATTTGTACATTCACAGACTTATGTCGGTAGCCTTTTTTCTCTGTGTTATAATCAACTAGGCCTTAGAATGTTAGATCTGTAAGGTCTCTGACCTATAGTTTTGCACAACAGCTGAAAATTTTTAATTATTGGTGTGAGGTCCTAATAAATTCAAGGTCTTGGGCATTTCTTGGTTCCAAATGTTTTGTATCTCAAAGAGGAGTTATTGACCTACAGTTTTGTATGTATTGGTTTATAACTCAACAATGCCATTTATTTAATATTTGTTATTTAAATGAACTGTTTTTAAAAATTATATTTAAAAAAGAAATTTATTGCTACCATAATTGGGAAACATACTTGCCCAAATTAGTACATATGTCACGTTAAAAGAGGTTCATAGCTATTACAAAAAGAAATCAACAAAATCACTTAGCATGTGCCAGTTGTCAAATGTGCCACATTTAATAAAACACCTCCTCAATGCATTTATTATAATAACATTTGAGGCAGTTTTTATATTTCTTCCACTAATGTTTTAAAGTATAATTCTGGACCCAAATATCTGACTATACATTTTAATTATTAATATGTTAAAAAATTTATACTCATGAAGTTTGAGTTTTCTTAGGTGCGCAGATTTTCCCCCAAATGATTTATCATATTCATAATAGTTTGGAGGTCACTTGAAACATTTTCATTTTCTTTAAAAAACATCTAAAAATAAATAAATTCATCATGAACTTTATATGGTAGGGGTGAATGATTTAAAACACCTTTCTCATTATACAATGGTGTAAAGTTTCGTGAAAAAAAGTGTTCAAGATAAAAACAAAACAAAGTTAATGGATTGTAAGACACTAAGACACAGAACCCATGCAGTTATAAGTGCTCACTTTTCACACAAAGCAGCCCAGAGGAATTAAATCGTGTCCAACGCCACTAGCTCCTTTTGTCAATGCTGGAGTAGGAAATGAGTTAGCTGACTCTTGGTAACTTCCTGAGTGACAGTGGTTCCAGACACCAGCTTTCCCATATATTAATATTAATGTAGGGACAATGTATGTATAAGTTGGAGTAACACTGAAGCAAGTTTGCCAGTTTTCTGTATTGGGAAGAACTTCTCTTTTCCAGATATGCTCTTTTTCCTGATTGTTTAAGAAAAAATGATCTTTTGTGAAAGTATATGACATAGTTGATAACTATCATAAACAGCAAAATAGTTACCAAACTTACTTTTTTTGTCATTAACTCTGCTTCCCTCCCCTCTTTTAAATTTTACAATTATACTGATCTATAAAATTCCTAAATCCAGTAATTACAGTACTACACTAGCCCTCATTGTGGAGGCAGTATAGCTAAGCAGTATGGAATCTGTTGCTTAGAGTAGGATGCCGACTTCACCATTTATTAGCTGTGCAACCAAGAACAAGTTACATAATGTCTCCAAGCCTCAGTTTCCTTGTCTGTAAACTAAATAACAGTAACTACACTGCAGGATTGCCATGATGATTAAATGATAAAATTCATGTAAAGCACTTAGCACAGGGCCCTACACTGGGTCAGCAGTCAACATTGCCACCCATTTACTAATGAATTGCTATCGTCACGATCATCTTCCTGGTCATCCTAACCACTATTTTGGCCTGCAGCTCTAAAGATCCTAATCATGTGCACTACTAATTTGTCATTTAAAACATTCATTTATTCTTTATTCAACTGAAGTATTAGAAGTAGAGCCTTTACACAGGACAAAGATAGTGTCTTTTCTTAAGGAACTACTGGCTTCAGAATATTGAAAATTTAATAAGTATTTACAATAGTGTGAGGTAAGTGTTATGATGTGGGAAATAAATGGTATCGTAGGCTCTTATGGAAGGGTAACCTGGCAAGACTAAGTGCCCCAGGGAAGAATGTCGTAACTTTAAGCTAAGGGAAGAAGGTGGCAGCTCTGTGACAAATAGAGAGTGTGTAAAAGTCAAGATATGCATCCCAGGAATTGGAACTAGTTGAATGTGAGTTCAGTATGGCTAGGAGGGTGGGTGATGAGGTCTGTTGTAATTAATTCAGAATCTTGGGTGTTTTGTACAGCCAGACACTACCAGGGGGCATGCTAAGCTACAGGTGTGACAATACTGATGCAAGCTATTTTTGAATTCTAATTTAAAAAACGCTATCTAGATGCAGGTTATCGGTTGCAATCTTTTTGAGGGCTTTTGTTTAAATTGCTTTTCTGTTTGCATCTAGATTATATAGCTGATAACCAATAAAGTTCTCACTGATGGTGGTTTATAATCTGGACCATTATTAGGATGATTCCTTTAATAAGATATTCTATTCCTATTTAAGTCATATTAACCTCAAATGCTGTATATACAGTTGAACCACAGATGTCTATAAATATCACAGAACTTTGTCAATCAGGTTCATTATTACAGTAAATGATACCGAAAATCAGAATAAAGTCTAAAAATGATATTACTTAAAAGTCTGATGTCTTTAATTATCATAGTTAAGTAAATAATGGCTATTCCTTAATAAAATAAAAAGCCAATCAAAACTTTTAAAACTCCACTTAAAAGATGAATATGTCAGATTGATTTCAGACTGTCTGTTAATCCACAGGACCTCAAAGAAACCTGACTGAGGAAAGAAAGACCATGTAGTACCTGGTAGAAATTTCAGATTCTGCAGTCAGACTGCTCCCCATCTTGTGCGTCTTATATGACATCTCTAAATTTCTGTTTCTTGTCTGATTTATTCAATCAATAAATATTTGTATATAATAACAATGATAATGGCCACTCTCCAATAGCTGCGCAAGCCTCTACTTCTCATCTGAGAAGCTCAATCGTTCTGATGGTAATGATTTCAGGCATTCAGGCATGCCTAGAGAAACTTGGCATAAAGAGCACTTCTAAGGTATAAACAATATTTCCAGAACTTCCAAATTTTCCTGTCTGCTGGGCACTGAGGTCACAATGATGAGAAACACAAACACAGCGTAAGCTATAGGAGAGCACAGGGAGAAAATTCATCCCCAAATCACACAAATAAGCATACTACTACTACTACTAAGTTTAAAAAATAAAAGCACTATGCCATAAAAGATCTTGCTAACAAGGCATGGATGGTGGGAGGAAAGAGCCTGATGGGAACTGACCTGCGTTTAGTGACTGAGCTGCAGAGAAGGTAGATGGAAGATCCAAACTGTCCTGGGTGTCTTCATCCAAATCTCAAAAACAGTTAGACATCTTGCAGCACAGCAGATAGAGATGAAGTGATGGGGAAGCAGATGGTGATGTTACCTCTGGGAGAACGTTTGACTTAAGCCAACAGCTTGGGGTGTGGACGAAGGAACTTTGTTTTACAGATGGGCCTCCACTTAAGTTCTCTCAACAAAAATGCATTACCTCATCCATTTTCCCATTTTGTTTTATCACAAACCTTTCTGAAAATGCTCTGTGCTGAATTGCCACTTGCTCTACCATTAGTTCCCAATCTCCTGCAATTTCATCTCCACCCCTCCTCTAAAACTGCTTTGGATGACCTCTTAATGGCTCATTCCAGTCTCTTTGTGTTCTGTCAACTCCCTCTTCTTAAAACTCAGACTTCTCTGCATCCCAGTGCTCTGTTGTCTTCTCACTCATTCTGTCTTTCTACTCCTTTCTCAAGATCATCCAACTCATCAGCCCCTTAAATATTGATTTTGTACATTTGTTACCTATCTTATTATATTGCATGATTTTTTAATCTGCTATCTGGTCCAAATTTCCAGTTGTCATTGGATAATCATACCCAAGTGTCTTAAATATATGTCAAGTTTAACATGCCAAGAAAATAACTATTATCTATTTTTCTATATATGTCCCTCCTTTTACACTCTGCATCTCAGGACCTAGCCACAGAGGCAAGTCACCTAAGCTAGAAGCTTTAGTGTCATTAAATTACCAAATTCTGACAAATGTACCCCCTAAATACCTTTTGATTCCCCATTATTTCCCTTATCTAGTGCTACTTTCTTGCTTCAAACTTTTGTCAACTCTTGTCCAAACTATTTAAATGGGTCTCAATTGGTTTCCTTACTTTGAATCTCTTTCTACTTCAATCCATCCTTCATGATATTTATTTTCTAAAATTTACCTCTCTAATCACATCTTCCCCTGCTTAAAAATATTGAGTGACTCCCCATTGCCTATAAAATAAAATATAAGTGCCTTAGGAGGACACATGATACCAATTAGAAGTAGGCCTCTGCCTACATATGACTTCGTATTCCCCTCATTCCCATCCCAACACCAAATAAATGCAATTTTAACTCAAACCTTACCAAATTACTTAGAGCTCTTCAAACACAACACACTAAGTCACGTTTCAGAGCCTGAACACATGACTCCCGCGATGTCTTCTCCTAACTTGCCCTAGTAACTGTGGCTTACACTTCAATGTCCACTTCAAAGGCTACCACCTCTCTGGAGTATTCTCTGATGTTCTGATATGGTTAGGCCATTTGCTCCTCCCTCCTTCCACACAGCTTCAGTGGCAAATGTTTGTCAGAATTATCTTAAATAACTTTAAAATTAAATACTTCCTTTTAGAAAACAAACAAGGTAAATCTTGGAAATAAAAAAAATCCAAGTATTTCGTGGACACTCAGCTCTGGGCCTAGTTAGATATTTGGAACATATCTCTGTTATAATCTATGCAAATGTGGCATACTTTAAAAATAAAGTGTGGACTTTAGAATGTAGACATCCTAGTTTCAACCATACTTTTTATTTTTACTCGTGTGACATTAGGGGATTTATTTAATCTCTCAGTGCATCAATATCTTCAACTGTAAATTATTCCAACAATGTTTCTTTTGCAATATCTTTGGAACAATTATTAATAATATAGGACAAACATAAAATAGAGGCTTAACGCCAACTTTTAGTAAAGTAAGTACCTAATTCCCTAATATCCATACTCTCTCCGGTAATGCCGGAATAACAAGAATGCTTCTAGTAGACAAATATTTGGTTAACTTTTTAGTTAATATTTTCATTTCAGTTTAATTAATGGTTATGCTGTCACATCTTCCAGAGGGCTTCTTCTGCTTCTCTAATTTAGCATCACTCCACTTAGTACGACTACAGGAAAACATAACAGGACACGTCAACCTGCATTTCAGACTACCTCAGCCATAACTCAAGAATCTCCTCTTAAGTTGTTTTTTAAAATTATCTGAATCCTAGAGAATTGGGTAATATGAAGAAGAGATCTAACCAAAGAGACTGGGTCAGAATCCAGAATCAGAATTCTGAGATTAGCAAAAGTGAGTCAGGCTAAAGTCATAGAGAAGCTGGCAGGCAGATCAGATAGATTATTTTTAAATAAGTATGATATTTCAAGAAAAATAAAACTGGGATGCAAAATCAGAAGTCAAGAGAAAGTTTAATACTGAGCCATTGAATTGCTGATAGAGAACTCCTTATATTCACCTGAATGTTGAAGTCAACAGAGCCTCAGGAAAGACATAAAGTAGCTCTCTAATGATGGGGGGCAAGACAATTTAGCCACCAGATAATAAGAGTAAAGTGAGTAGAAAGAAGCAACACATTTGATTTTTAAAAGAATATGATGAGCAATACAGTCAGGGCAAGAAAATCTCAAATCCAGTTGGTTTTATTTCATTTGTCTCTAATACAACATGATCTGTAACTAGACAATGTTTAAAAAAATTAATTCTATGTGGCCTTGATAGTCCAATCTTTTTTCCTCCAGTGAAATGTCATTGCACCCAAACTGCATTAAACTGAATAAATCAGCAAAATTGCAAAATGATCTCAGCAAATTTACATTATTGACTATAGATAAGTGCACACTAGGTATCACATATGTATATGCATATATGCACACATAGTTTAAAGAAAGACAATTATACCAAAAATAGCTAAACTATAGCCCCAATTTAAATATCTAATGCAATAAAAGGTTTCTACATACATTTTTATTGAATTCCTTGTTCTTTAATAGAAGAATGGTGTGAAATAACAATGGAGAATCAACAAAATTATGAATAAAAACCTAAGAGAATTATTAAGCTAAACATGAAAACCTATAGCTTCAAGTTGACCCAAAAAATTAAAACTGGGCTTTCAAAATTATAATGTGTGTTTCTCAACATCCAAGTGCACATCTTAATAATCTCTACATAAGCGTTATTACGGGGCATCTCCACCCTGAAGGATACCGTTAGGTAGGGTGCAAGGTGATACTAAATTATTAAATTATTAATAGAGAGTGGCCCTATAAACTAGATTGCTGCTTATTTGAGCATGTCTGAGTCGCTCCCTCCAGTCCAAAGGAAGGAATGTGACTCTAAAGTGTCTCAAATCCTGCTGTATTTGTTTCACGGGACATTGAGAACTTGAGGTCATTATGAATCTGGAGCCCCTTGGTCAATGCTGTTGTCCTAGCGTGAAGATCATAAATGCGTCAGTGCCATAACACCGAAGTGTTTACACCACTGTGCTTATGCCAGCCAGTACTCAGGTGCGGCCTCCTCCTTTGTCGCCCCTTGTATTGCCACTGATGGCAACGGAGGAGAGGGGTCTTCACAGAGAGGATTCCATCAGCTTCTCTGAAACTGTTCTTTTCCTTCAAACCTATCAAACGTTATTCCTTGTGTTTCAAAAGCCTCAATGTCTCAAGTTGTCATTTATTTTGTGAATTTCTCTTTCAGGCTGTTTCTAAATATGTTTATGAAAGTTTAGTAGTATGCCTTTCATACAGCAGGATTAATATGTATATAAAAATAATTTATTAAATAGTCTTCCCTTAATGCTGTGACCTTCATATTTTCTAAGTTAAATAAGAGAAATACAGAATATTTCTAAACTTGACCTAAATAGCTCACAAAGAACAACAACAGAATTTCTTCCTATGATTTCCTTAGCAGTATATAAATCCTTCTTATTATCCTTATAGGGCATTAGTTCTTAATATTGTTTTATCCCTTAGGCATAGGGAGTTGATTATGCATGATATTAGTTGCCTAGGGCTGCCATAAATTACCGAAGTGGGTAGCTTACAAACAATATATTCTCTCACAGTTTGGGAGGTCAGGAGTTTGAAATCAAGGTGTCAGCAGGGCCACATGCTCTCCAAAGCCTCTAAGAGAGAATCCTTTCTTGCCTATTCCAGTTTCTGGTGCTCCAGGTATTCCTTGGCTGCTGGCAGCATAATTCTAACTTCTGCCTCTGCCTTCACTTACCCTTTTCCACTATGTCTGTGTTTTTTCCTCTTTTGTCTCTTATAAGGCCAAGTATCATTGGATTTAGAGTCCACTCTAAATCCAGGACAATCTCATTTCCAGATCCTTAACTTAATTACATCTGAAAAGACTCTTTATCCAAATAAGATCATATTCATAGGTACCAGGGATTAGGACTTGGATACATCTTTCTAGGGGGACATAATTCAGCCCATTACATATTAATATTTTCCCTTGGCATTGTGGTACGTGAGTAAAGAATACTTATTATAAGTTCTCTAATTTATATCTCCAGGCTGATTTTTCCATTACATTCAAATTCTTATAACCAATTGGATATATTAGATGTCCACTTTGATTTCTCCACCGAAGTGTGGAGTGTGCCTCAAGACTTAGGCACTCATTCTCCCACCTTCCAGGAGAGTTGACTGTCTGTGATTCACAGCTAAGATTCTCCCCAGAAATTACCCTGTGGTGAAGGAAGCTTCTTTGCTCCAAGGAACATCCACTTCAAAAGGGGATAGATGGGCAGGTTATAAAAACTTGGAGCACAAGTCTCAATACAGTCCATCTCTGGAGGGCCATCCCAGCTCCAGAGCTTCCCACAAGATTGACTGACACTTCTGTTTCAACTGTACATCAGCACTGTCTCTGCTCTATCCTGCTTCCTTCCCTCACAGGTATTGTTCCTGGGAGTTTCATGCAATAATCGACCTGTATGTATATAAGTCTCCATTTCAGCCTGTTTCCCATTGAACCCAGTTGAGGAAAAGAGGTATCTTTAATGTTACCCTTTACAACTCTTACTGTAATGTAACCTCCACCACTTTGCATTCTCCTTTTCATTAGAAGGGTTCCATCCTCCACCCAACTTAGTAAATGACAGTATCATCCACAGAGTTCTCAAGCTCCAAGTTTAGAAATCATCATAATCCATGCCCCTTTTATCTCATCAAAATCCTATTTTAAGGCCAAGTACTTTTAGTTCTAAATTATATTGGATATCTGCTTACTTTTTTCCATTTTCTTTACCAGTCTCCGAGTGTGAACATCATCTCCCCTCTGGACTACTCTCAGTTATTAGTCCTGTGATCCTGGACAATTTATGTAATCTTTCTTGGCCTCCCTAAAATTGAGAGAATAATAGTACTAACATAATAATAGTACCAACATTATAGAGTTGTTGTAATTTAAATGGGTTAATAAATGTAGAAGGGCTAGAATAATGCTTGGCATATATTAAGTGCTATAGTAAGTGTCAGTTATTATAAATATTCTGAAATTTAATTAGGTCACCTCTTATAGTAGGAAATGGAAAGTGCATACACCCAAGTGGGAAGAATTACCTGTAAACTTCTCTATAGCTTGGCCTTGTCCTTACTACTAAATAACATATCTTCGTTGCATATAATTGCACCATATCATTCCATACAGTCAAATCTCAGGACCCATGTTATTTTAAATATTTAATATATATATATATAATAATGAAATGAAGTGAATGTTACATAAAATAATATTTTTTTAAATAGAAAAGTTTTGTTAAGTTAGCTAAATGTCTCTAATTCGAGAACAGGCAGTACAGATGCTACCAAAAGTGCAAGCTAGCAGTGCATTCCAGGAGCACATTGCGGGTTGATTGTTTCTAGGACAAAGTCTTACCACCACCTTGAATTTGTTTAATAATTTAAGAATTCCCACATATATACAAAAATACATATTTGACTCTGTTTCTTCTTGTCCATCCCTTCCCACTCTTCTTGCTGAGTAAATGGGAGAATGATTTCCTGAGTTTCTCTGATACTATGGTTAAAACCTGGCATTCAAAGCTATGAGTCATAGGCTCAAATGTATGATCCAGTACCAGGCATTTCCCTGGATAAAACAGGTATTAATAACATGAATTAGGTCACTATACAATTTTTTACATGACAATGAAGGTTAGCAAGAACCATAAGATATAAATTCATGAATTTTAAATCTAGAGTCATGGGTAAGTAAATTATTTTATTAAGTCATTTTATTATTCTTAACAATAGTGTAATGAGAAATGTGAGAACATTATAATTTTTAATATAGCCATATAAAGATAGGAGAAGTTTAATAGAACTGAGCCATGCCCATTTTATTAAAAACTTAAATTGTTCCTGCTATCTTTTTATTCTCATTATCTTGGTCTTGTTCATATATCCATTCAACAAGCTTTTAATGTTTATATACTATATACTGAGTACTAAAAGAAATTAATACAATTTTATCTCTTCTGTCAGTCTAGTTGAAAGAACTAGATTAATGTTGGGATATCTTTTTGCCTGAGCAAGAAGCAAGCTGCCAATTCCTCTTATGCTCTTCCTCCCTTGAAGTGCAGAAAAATGTGAGCACCATAGAAATAAATATAACACTGTTGGCAAAATACTTCACAAAAATGCACAGAACTTCCACATCAGAAGTTTCTTTTGGTATTTAGCTCTCATAAAGGTCATGGTAGAATCTCCAACATTAAGGAAAAAAAAATGTAGCCCCAAAAATTAAAAACAAAAACACATCAATGGCCTCTTTGGATACAGGAGCATAAAGTTTTGAACATGCCATTCCAAAATATTTATGGAGTAGTCTTAAAAACTGTCGGATTTGAATGGTGCCTTGAACAGGAGAAAGTTCACGTAGTCTAGAATACAATCAATGCAAGTACCTCTGCTATTCAAACTTACAACCTACAGATTCATTGGAGCTCAAAATGCCTGCATCAAATCTAGATTCTTTGTGGAGATCATGAGAAGCATCATTAGGAGAATAATTGAGTGTTTAAGTAAAGGTATTTAACTTTCATCAAGCAAATTCTCCCTTGGAGGAGTGAGAGTGTGAGTAAGGAGAACTAAAACAAATAAAATATTTGAAAAAAAAATCTATGGAGGAAATGAAATGCATAATCTTGCATACCAAATATGTGTCTATGTGACACAAATTGATCATGTGTCAAAAATTATCCATCTGTTCCAAATTACTAAGGGGTCAAGCATACCCTGTAGCATTCCATCCTTAAGGTAGAAGTGTGGTATTAAGACTAGAGCTGAGAATACTCAGGAGGCACAAATCAATCGTGCGAGTAGAGTGCTCAGACTTCAGCATTCCTACTCATGCCCTTCTCCAGTTATTCCAACTAGGGCTTCGTGGATTGTTCTTATGATCTACTGAAAGAGGACAAATAACCACCACCACTATAGATAACTCTGCGCAATTCATTAGCATCACTTACAGAAGATTTCTACAGTACTAAGTCCCACTCAAGATTGGATATGAAATAAAATGAATAAAAGGAATATTCTTTGTAAGCAAGACAACTGGTACTATGCCTTATTTTCTACTTTATCTGGAAGTCATGGCCTGAGATCAGAATCTACACTGGGATAGTAGTCAATGACTTACCAAGGTAATCAGGGCCTAAGGCTAATGTTGAAAGATTGATAATATGAAGATCTGGGAAACATTCGTGTAGTTGGAGCTGTGCAAATGTGGTTAAAGACTATCTATAACTCTGTTCCTTAGAAAGAACCACCAGAAATTCCCTCCAGAAAACAACTCTTAATAACTACCTTAATAGGAAAGCCTAAAATTAATTTGGAATATTATGTACCACCTTGACATCTGAAACTGGGACAGATTTGAATAGCCTAAATGCAAGTTCTCCTCCTCAATCTCTCTTGGAATCGGGTCCTCTTCTTATCAAATGAACCAGCACAGTTTCTGCTTATCTTTGAATCATGGGTTTCAGTTCCCTGCCAGCCCAGTGGAATTGTTCAAAAAGCCAATCACATCCTCCCTATGGAGCCACAGAGAACTCCATCCTCTTAATATTGTACTATAGAGCTTCCTACAGACCCTGACTGCTCACTCTGTTGTTGAGTACAACCACACATAAACCCAAATGGTGTCCAGTGTCCTTCTTCCCTAGGCTATGAGTATAAACAGCTGTCAATCTTATCTGCCTAGCACTGGGTATTGTATGTTCAGCCATCCCCATAATCCTACAGTAGGAATTCCTCCCTTACCAATGAGGTGAATAGGAGACCCATGAACTTTTTTTTATATCAATCTATTCAAATTTTATTATAAATATAAATTTTTTATAAAAGGTTAATTTGTATATATATACATAATTTCTTGCTTCTTAGGTATGTTCTGTAACTAAACTGTGTCTAAGGTTTTAGATCATCATCTTAATTCAGAGTGCAATAGTAAATTACCATAGTTTGGGTAGCTAATACACAACAGAGACTGATTTCTCATAGTTTGAAAGGCTGGAATCTGAGATCAGCTTGCCAACAGAGCTGGGTCCTGCTGAGGACCCTCTTTTGAGTTGCAGACGACTGACTTTTCCTGGCAAGTTCTCTCCATACTCTTATGAGGGAACTAATCCCATTCATGAGGGCTCCACCTTTATAACCTCATTTAATCCTAATTACCTCCCAAAGACCCTACCTCCTAATACCATCATATCAGGGTAGGGAGTCATTGTATGAATTTTGAAGGGAATACAAACATTCAGCCTATAACAATAATGCTTGAAACGAACCTTAAGTAGGAATTTCCTCAAATCCCTTATGAAGGAATTGAAGGTACTACATAAATAGTTTAAGTGGACTTATTGGCAGAGCAAAAAAACCTAGAATATGGAAAGGGAAGTGGGGGAGGGGGTAAAGAACAGGAGGAATGTTCATTTCAAACATTACTTCTCCTAGGTGGACTTTCTTGAAACTATCAGGAAAAAAGAATTTCTCCATTTTTTGTAACCCCATACTACTTTTATACTTTCTTTACTGTTTTCTTTTAAATTGGTACTATACATTCATATTTATGTATCTTCCCTCCCTGATAAATCCTCCTGAGCTTCTTCAATAAGTTGATAAATGAATTCAGTAAAGTCTCAGGGTACAAAATCAATAGACACAAATCAGAGGCATTCATATACACCAATAACAGTCAAATTGAGAAGCACATCAAAGACTCAATACCCTTCACAATAGCAACAAAGAGAATAAAGTACCTAGGAATATATTTAACTAAGGAGGTAAAAGACCTCTATAGGGACAACTATGAAACACTGAGGAAGGAAATAGCAGAGGACGTAAACAGGTGGAAAACCATACCATGCTCGTGGGTCGGCGGAATCAACATTGTTAAAATGTCTATACTACCCAAAGTGATCTACAGATTCAATGCAATCCCTATTAAAATATCAACATCATTCTTCACAGATGTAGAAAAATTAATTTTATGCTTCGTATGGAACCAGAGAAGACCTCGCACAGCAAAAACAATTCTAGGCAATAAAAACAAAACGGGAAATATCAACTTACCAGACTTCAAACTTTATTATAAGGCTGTAGTAATCTAAACAGCTTGGTACTGGCACAAAAATAGAGCCATTGACTGGTGGAACAGAACTGAGAACCCAGATATAAAATCATCCTCATATAGCCAGCTAATCTTTGACAAAGCAGACAAAAACATACACTGGGGAAAAGAATCCTTATTCAATAAATGGTGCTGGGAAAACTGGATTGCCACATGTAGAAGACTGAAACAGGATCCATACCTTTCACTTCTCACAAAAATCAACTCACGTTGGGTAACAGACTTAAACCTAAGATATGAAATGATTAGAATTCTGGAAGAAAATGTTGGAAAAACTCTTTTTTTTTTTTTTTTTTTTTACATGATGCTGAAAGCAGTTTTTATACATTTGCAAAGCATTATTGTCCTTTCTTTTTTTTTATATTATTATTCCAAGGTATTGTGAGGGTACAAACATTCTAGCTACACTTTATGTCTTTGCCTTCCCCAAATGCAGGTTAAAGGCGTGCCCTTCCCTCCCTTTAGTGCTCCCCGTGTCCTTTAGTTGTAGATT
>CAUYSK010043442.1:0-29809 GCA_963575035.1 Avahi laniger | reverse complement strand
TTCCGTAATGGCTATACTAATTTACATTCCCACTAACAGTGTGTAAGAGTTCCCTTTTCACCACATCCTCACCAGCAATTGTAATTTTTTGTCTTTTTGATTATAGCCATTCTAACTGGGTGAGATGATGCCTTATTAGAGATTTGATTTGCATTTCCCTGATGATTGATTAGCGATGTTGAGTATTTTTTCATATACCTGTTGGCCATTTGTATGTTTTCTTTTGAGAAATACCTGTTTAGGTCCTTTGCCCAATTTTTAATAGGATTATTATTTTTATTTATTTACTTCTTTTGCTTGTTTGAGTTCCTTGCATATTCTGGATATTGGCCCCTTGTTGGATAAATAGCTTGCAGAAATTTTTTCCTATTCTACAATTGTCTCTTCACTCTGTTGATTGTTTCCTTTGCTGTGCAGAATCTTTTTTTAGTTTGATATAGTACCATTTGTCTGTTATTTTTGTTGCCTGTGATTTTGAAGTCTTAGCAATAAAATTTTTGCCTAGACCTATGTTCTGAAGTGTTTCTCCTATGTTTTCTTCTAGTGCTTTTACAGACTTATGTCTAAATCTTTAATCCAATTTGATATATATATATATATATATATATATAGTGAGAGGAGTCTAATCATTGTTATGCATGTGGATAGTTTTCCCAGTACCATTTATTGATAGGGAAGGGTGTCCTTTCCCCAATATATGTTCTTTGTGTCTTTGTCAAAAATTAGTTGGCTGTAAATACATGGATTTATTTCTTATTTCTCTATTCTGTTCCATTGCTCTATATGTCTGTTTTTATACTGATACCATGCTTGTTTGGGCTACCGTACATTTGTAGTATGTTGTGAAGTTAGATGAGATGCCTCCGGCTTTATTATTTTTGCTTGGATTACTTTGGCTATTCGAGGGCATTTGTAGTTTCATACAAATTTTAGGATTTTTTTTTATTTTTATGAAGAATTCCATTGATATTTTGATAATGTATGCCTTCTTGAGACAAAGCTAGTACTTTTTAGGAAAAGTAAGGATTTCTTTACTCTATGACTATAGCAATTCTATTTCTGGATATTTTTTCCAAAGAAAGTGTTATGAAGATCCGTAGGAAGGTTTGTACAAGGTTGATTATTTTAATGTTATTGATAGTAGCAGGAATTTGAAAATAACCTGGGTAGGTGTCCACTCATGAGAAGGTGGATGGGTAAAACACAGAGAAGTAATATGCAGCAATTAGAAACCATACACTGCAACACTGAGGGATCTGAAAGCATAATACCTAGAAAGAAAAAAAATATAGCAGGAAATAGAATGACATTTATACATAATTTAATTTTCATAAATTAAATATATGTGTGCACAAAACAGCGATAGTCAATTCTCTATTATATAACAGTCTTTCCTAAAAATAATCCTCCTATGAAAAATCATGCAATGAAAACCACAGTGCTTGTGAGGAAAATGGGTTTGGGAGACAAAACCCAAAAACTTTGCCAGTGACGTTAAAAGGACTGAAATTTAATAAAATCTGTAGCACAATTATACATATGTAAAATGGTTAAAAATACATACATATTACGACATGTATATACTACAGCTTTTACCTTGAAAAAGACTAGAAGTGTTCTTGTAACAGTGGTCAGCGAAGGTTGAAACTTGTGAGTTATTGTGAAACAGCAGGACAGAGTTTATCCTAAATCAGAAAGTTGTGATGCCAGGTGTAGATATGTATGGCTGATAACACACACAGTGAATTGAGGCAGCTAGTAGATGTTTGAGGAGCATATGAATGTTTCTTGTGTATTCCTGTGGGGCTCCAATCCACAGGGTGCAGTTTTCTGCACTGACCTAGTGTTTTTCCTGGTCAGAATTACGTATAACACAACATTTCTGTTATGCTAAAATTGTTTTCTCTGTCAATGGCATTGGAACAAATTCATGATTGCAAAACAAGCACTATAGCAGAAACAACGGTACGAATACATGTGAACAAATGGGATAGGCATTGTGAAAAGAGAAAATAGATAAATATATTAAATAGGGGATTTTCATGAACCTACGATGATAATTGATAATGTCCCTGAATTGAGGAGTATCATTAATCAGCTCTCTACTACTTCAATTGAGAGGGGAAAACAAGTGGGGGCCCATGGCGGGGAATTTGGCTATGGTGAATATTTTATGGGAGAATCCATGAGGAATTCCAGGGTGCCTGAAATTTGTCTTTATGCATAGTGAGAACTAACCAGATAAGAGGAGAGGGTTGGTGAGGACCTGAAATCCAGGTATGGACAGTGAAGAATGACAATAGAGATGGAGGAACAGTGTTGCAAGGACACAGGAAACTAAACAACAGGATAGAACTAGAGACAGAAAGACAAAGAGGATTGAAAGAGGAAAACAACACAAATAATAGTTGATAATAAACAGGAAGTCAATCTCTAAATTAGCCAGAGATGCTGGTCTGGGTAAGCTCCCTCAAATTTTGAGCTTTCTGAGTGTTAATACCCATATATCCTTCCCAATATATGGCTCACGGGAAAGAGTGAACAGGTTACATAGCCCAAAATCATCAATGCTGCAGAGACTATCCAATAATTTAGTGACTGCTGCTTGGCTTGATCACAGAACACAGAGGGATGGTTATGGAGAATCACAGAAACTGTAAAAAGAGATGTGAAAAGTAGTCTGCAGAGGAAATAAAAATTTCAAATCCAAGGACAAAAATGAGAAACCAGCCTCTGGATGATAATGAACAATAAGACAGTGGATAGTAAAAATGAAAGGTGATAATGAATCACTTTTACATAGATGAATATTCACCGGGATGATGGAGTTTAAAAGAAAAAAGTTATATGCTTTCTGGAGATTGAAAGATACTGCAGTTGGAACAAACAAGCTAATATTTCCCCTTTGGAATGATGTGGGCTGCACTACAATGCAGAAATGTGCACTCCAGTGTAAAACTAGGGCATTTTTATTAAAGGCTAGATATAAAGCCAGCAGGATACAAAGAATGGAGGGAGAGAATGAAGGAGGCGGGGGGAACCTACATATTGTGATACACATTTTAAGTCATTTACCTACTAAGTTAGTGTGATTATCCTTGAGTAACCTCATTCTCAGATGCAATCTTCCTTGCCTTTCAAAATCTAAATACAGCGGGGTTTAGCTCCTCTCACCATCTATCTGGGCCTGTGAGAAGCCAATGTTTCCCTCAGTACATTCAAGATTCTGTTTTCATGGCCATCTGCTCTGTCCCAGGTCATCTTTGTTGATCTACGCTTGGATCTGAGGCTCTTCAAATTCCGTAAAATCATCACTCCTAACAAATGTCTCTGAGTCTATTAAACTTTCCTTAAGATGCAATGGTAAAATAGAGAAAACTTACATCCCGGCAATGCAGACAACTTCAACTGGAATATTAAGAAGACTTCCTCTCACAACACCTTCAGCTGGTCACCACTGCAGTTTCACAGATCTGTACCCCCAGTTGATTTTAGCTACTCCCCACCAGGCTGTTTTCTGCCCCTCCTCCTCATCTCCTTCTGTTGGGTCTTTTCTTTCCTCCTCTATTTCAACTGCAGTTGTTCCATAGAGAGCATTTTGTCCCTCTTATCTGAAGCCGTGGTGCCAATCAGCTAACACCAGAGCTTATCCGGGTGTTTTTTCTTTTTTCCCACCATACAAACACAATCCCCTTTCTAATAGAAATTCTGGTTGTCAGAATGATAAATTCTTTCACTTATTTACATTCATTTTTATGGATGGCAGTGGAGGTTCAGCTAGGTTAAATGACATGTGCAATACAAAGCTACCTAGGACGATGAGCTGGTTCTCAAAAGCTAGTTTTGTTAATACAAAAGAGAAGCCTGTCTTGAGTGTTCCTTATAAAACAGGCCCAGGTGCTCCTACCAGTTAACTCAGAGCCACCCTGGGAGTTCGGATTGGTTCCCCACATTTCACAGATAAGGACTAGGACTCAAACACTGTGGGACACTTTTACAAGGTGAAACAACTAGTATTTGACCTGTGTACACTTTCTGAGTAATAGAGGCAAGGAAAAAGAAAGGAAAAAACTAATATTTAAAAAGGGATGTCTGCTGTAGACAGCACTTGGCGACTGAAGGGCCATGGGAATTCATGTCAGTGTGACAGTTTACTCTGGGAACGTGCAGAGCCCTGCCTGCGTTTTTAATATTTTCTAGTTCATGAAATTGATGCATTTTTCTCTTTCCCACTCTCTATTCTTCATATTTCCTGGCTATTGGGAGGTCCAGTTATTTTTGGATTGTGGAAGGTCGCAACAAAAAGGATATCCAATATCCTCTCTCTGGTCTGACCAGCTGCTCCCATTGCCTCTAAAAGGCTGGCAGCAAAGGGCAGTTTTGGACTTGCCTGTCAGAGAGGGGTCTTGGTCATCAGTCCTCTGTCTGCATGCAGAGAGGAAGTATAGTGAGAGAAACTGCTATCTGCAAAAATTGCTTTTAAGATGAAAAAACACTATTTGCATGTTCTTTTCTTTAAAGCTAGACACTTTCAGAGGCCTGTAATGGGCCTGGATTGACTGAAAAATGAAATATGAATAGCTATCCTGGTGTCCTGGCAGGGCCCCCCACAGGCCTTTCCACTGACCACCCCAGGCCATATTTCTGGCCCCAAGAGTTTCCTGGGATCCTCCTTTTCCTCCAGCCCAAGGCCATGAAATGAATGTCATCCTGCCTCCTGAGTTTGTCAGCAGTGCAGAATACAACATAGTCTTCCCCAGTCTTGCTTTCCCATGCCAACCCTGCAGACCAGCTCACAAGATCTTTCCTTTTTAAGGTATTTACTGAGAGGCACACATTTTAGGAATAAGAGCACGGCCTCTGGGTTCAAATCTCAGCTCTGCCACTTCCTGGTTGTGTAGCTTTGGGCAAGTTATTCAAACTACCGGAACCTCAGTTGTTTCCTTATCCACCTATTTTATAGGATTAATATGAAGATGAAATTCATGCTTATTAAGCACTTATAATCGTGGATGGCATATAGCAAGTATCTGTTATATAAGAGTCTGTTAGATTAAAAAAATATACTATGTAACCTTTGAGGACAAGTAGACATAGGTATCCAAAGGCATAACTTTGCCAGCCCTGTGTGTCTAGGTTTGGTGCCCATTCTCAGCTCTCCTGGTGTTCCTGTTCTGTGTGTATGCCACCTTATTAAAGACCTCACCTGTTGAAATGGTGCTTAACTGCAACCTTCTTGAGTGAAAGAGTCTGTGTATCCTGTTTATTATTTTATCCCCACTGCCTAGCACTGCACAATTAACATTTCGGTGTCCTGCCTGTCCTGCAAATTCACTTTGGGGAAAGTAAGTGAAAGAGGGATTAGGAGTCTGCCTTCTGCTTTTTCATCCCTGACCTCTTCTGATGAGAGCCGGAGGGATGCCTTTCCTCAGCAGAACTCCCTTAGCCATCGTAAGCAAAGAAGCTCTCCAGTAAGAACAGAAGACTGAGGCCCTCCATACTGGGCCTGTGTCAGTTTCCAGAGGATCTGTCCTGCTTGGGACAAGACCCTCTGAGCTTTTCTTTCTGCTACCTGTAGTGATTTTAAATTAGGGTGGATCGAGGTCATTCAAAAACCTTACACAACTCATCCAGGGACCAGTGAGGTAGAACTGAAGGGTTTGGAAAAGGTCCAGATTATTTTGAGGAATCCTGGGGCTAAACGATCTGGAACTGCTTAGAGCTGCCTAATTTCCCTGGAGGAACTTCTGGCAAGTGTTGAACCATGTGTAAGACCAAATAGCTAAGGCAATTTGGCATGGCTCATCTTCGTGGACTAGAAGAAATGTGCTCAATGAAAGATAAACTCTATGCCAGAACTATCCACACTAGAAAGAAATAATGATAGAAATTTATAGCAAATGACTTTGCATGTAACGGCCTATGTTGCAAATACAGAAAGGGAAGCTTCAGAAAAGGAAATGAAATATCATTCTCATTAACAATAATAGTGAATAATAGCTTTTTTAAATTATCAAGTGCAGAACTTCACAGATTAAGGGCAGAATCTTGCATTTAGAGATACTTAAAGAGTATGTGTGTGTGTGTGTGTGTGTGTGTGTGTGTGTGTGTAGGCATATATATAAGTTTATGTATATATTTATAGTTCAGTTTACAGAAAAATGTGTTTTTATCATCAAATAAGTGCAAATTATTGAGTTCAGTGATTGACTCCTCAGCTTCCCTCACCCATTTGTCCCAGGATTAGAAGAACTCATGGCTATTACCGTACTTTGACTACAGAACATTCTCAAAGTTCTAAACAGCACAGGCTTTGAAATCACATAGACTTGCATTCAAATTTTAGTTCCCTCATTTACTGGAAGTGACCTGAGACAACTTAATCAGTATCTAGCAACCTCAGGTTTTCAGCTGTAATCACTAGAGAAAAATCAACTTCTCTGAGAAGCTGGGAGAATTAAATGAGATAATATCACTTAAACCACAGACTTCAATTCCTTTCAGTTAGTGTAATAAGATCTAATCAAAATTTGGTTCATTAATAATTTTTGGTGGCACATACACTAGAACACGTGGCAATAGCCTGTGTGTTCCTGGTAAGAGTGAGAATCTAAAATGTTCCTCTGTCACTAGGCCTTATGATACCTTTCACTGTAACCCAAAGAGCAGAGTTCTACCAAAACGAATGTACTTCCTTAAAGGCTACTACTGTAGCTACATTATATTTCATCTTACAAAGGACCTTTCATATAGTGGAAAGTCAGTGCATATTTATGGAATGAATTAATTAAAAAATAACAAACTTAGATCCTCAATTAATAAGATATTGTTATTGTATTTCCCTGTAATTCACTGAGGAGAAAAAAAGAAAACAAAACAAACAAATAATGAGAAGCTAATATTAGAATTTAAGAGAATTTAATTGTGTATGAGCATGCACATTTAATTTCATAGATATGTTGTGAGATAAAGAGTCAATGGGATACACTTTTTTGATTCTGCGTCTGTATCTTCAACCCTAGATTATGAAACTACATCTTCAGAAAAATGACTCTTAGGATATTCCATCATTATATAAACAAATGCTTGTATTTATTGGTGTAGGAGGACATTGTCAAGGGGGAGATAGGAGAAGGAAAATTTGATTGGTACTCAGACAACTGAATTCTTGTCAACCAGCTAGCTGTGTGATCTTGGGCAATTTAATTCCTCTTTTTTGAGTCAATTTTTGGGCATAATGAGGAGATTGGATTCGATAATCTATAAAATATTTTGCAGCTCTAAAATTTTTGCAATTATGTGGCTAGGAATTTAGTTATGATGCTTTAGAAACACTCATGAATGTCTCTGTTTTAGCACTTGACAACATATATAGGATTGGATATAATTATACATCTGCATGTTTCACTAGATTGTGAACTTCTTCAGGCCTTGGCTTAGGACACAGAACAGAGTAATTGTTTAAGAATTAGCTGAAATTCGTTAATTATACTGCTCAAATATATTAGGATATTTTCAAATTTGAATTGTGATTCAGTCTATTTAAAAAAAATAACAACTAATGCTAATGACAATTTTCAAATGATCTTAGAGTCTATAACTTCAAATGCACTTCAGGTAAATGTAATGACCCAGGGGGTTAAAATTAAATAATTAAAAATAGCTCAGTCTGCCATTTTTTAAAGGGCAGAGGTGTTCACTGCTATAGACAGTCTTTTGCTTCCTCACATTGGATGATGTGTAGCACATGTGCCTCAGATTTTGAACTTGTTGCAGTCAACGTTTTTGTCTGTGGCTTGACTGAAGATATAGTGGACAGCTCATCAAATGTACAGGTGACAGAGATCTGTAAGGGAGAGCCTATGTGGTTTCAGATTGAGTCATAATCCAAAGAAATTTTAAATGATATGACAATTTAGTTCTCACAAAATGTAGTTTAACAAAGATGAATGTTCTACCCAGAGATCTAAAAAGCCAAATGTGTTTGGACAGATTCAGGGAGATATGGCCTAGTGATTACAAATGTAAAATAAGGGTTCTAAAATATTACAGTGGCAATTGTGACAATAGCAGCCATCATTTGTTGAACACAGCATTCCCTCCTTACCTGTGTTTTTGAGTTTTGTTGTTTCAGTTACTTGAGGTCAACCGTGGTCCAAAAACATTAAATGTAAAATTCCAGAAATAAAACATTTATGAGTTTTAAATTATGCGCTGTTCTGAGTAGCGTGGTGAAATTTCCCACTGTTCCACTCCGTGCCTGCTGGGATGTGAGTCATCCCTTTGTCCAGCGCATCCGCACATATATGCTACCCACCCACCCTTTAGTCATCGACATCATCTGTTGCTGATTTCAGACCATCAACGTCAACATGGATCAACAACCTAGGATCACCCAAAGCAGATGATCTTCCTTCTGATGTACTGTCAGAAGGTCTGTAGCAGTCTAACACTACATCATGATGCCTACATTGTCACTCATCTCACTTCATCTCCTCACATAGGCACAAGAAGAAGAAGGAAGAGTACAGCACACTAAGATATTTTGAGAGACAGACAGACAAGGAGAGACCAATTTCACATAACTTTTATGAGACTATTTTGTTATAATTGTTCAATTTTATTAGTTATTGTTATTAATCTTTTATTATGCCTAACTTATAAATTACATTTTTTATAGATATGTATGTATAGGAAAAACATATATAGAGTTCAGAACTATCCTTGGTTTCAGGCATCCACTGAGGTCTTAGAATATATACCACATGGATAAGGGGGGACTACTCTACTTATTATATGCCAGGAACTTTTATATCTATATGTTATATCTCTGAATTCCAAGACCAATATATTTCCAGTATACTATGTTAGAAGTTCATTTAAGACAACCAATGATAGGCCTCCTAAAATGCTATATGATCTTAGAATTAATTAAAATAGGCAGGTGAAGTGCTTTGTTCTGTGTTAATCAAACCTGGTTGGAATTGTATTTAAATTTAGATCCCACAATTTCTGGAGTATAATATATAGAGTGTATGTTTGGGGGAAAAGTGAGAGGCCTTGTATCCTTATTTTCTAAGGATTAGCTGAAAAAAATGATAATCTGGAATAGTAGAGAGGAGAAATGATAACTGTTATTAGACAATGAAAAGGCTACAGTACGAATGTTGGATTAGGCCTCTTTTGTCTAAATCTTGAAGAAAGAAGCAGAGTGTAGAGTAAAAGGAACAGATAAATGGATTTGGGCTTAATAGGAGAAAAGTACTAATCGTTCTGTCCTAATATGGCTAAATGAATGAGGTGTCCATTGTTAAAGGTGTACAGAGAGAATTTGGACATTCACTAATGGAAAGAGAAGATTAAACATTCTTAATGTTAGAATAGGCTTCAAGGTCAATTTCAAAACAGTGATTTTATTCTATGATTATATATTGATGGAGAATATTTTAGAGTTTACAATCAAAAACTTTTATGATTTAGCTAAAGCTACTCTATATAAAACTCTGCTAGATATTGTATAAATATAGGTATAATCCCTAGTCTCTAAAATTATGTAATCAAATTTTTTTTGCAAATTTGTTGTTTTCAATTTATTTAATTTATTTCTCATAATAATTCTAACATAGGCATTATTTTTCACATTATTAGATGATGAAACTGACAGAGAAGCAAATGGCCAACATCATACTGTTAATTAGTAGTAGTTTCATGATGCAAACATAAATGATTAACAATTCTAATAATTCATTTTACTCCATATTTTCCAAAAGATCTATAAATTAGAATAATTTTTAAAAGGCCATAGTTATCTATATTTTAATAATAGTCAAACATATTTATTGTGGAATATTTAGAAAATAAAGTAAAAATGTTAAAATAATAAAAAGTAGAATAATATCACCTATAACTCCACCATCTATAAAATTACTCTACATATCATAATGCATAATTTTGTGAGGTTTTTCATATGTGCATTTCATGAACTATACAAATATATAAATTAAAATAAATATATGTAACTATTATACATATACAAATATATATAATTTTTAATATAAAATGAAATCAACTACTCTAGTGTTCCTTGCCTTTGACAGGAAATAAAATGTTGTAAATATAGTCTAATATCACCAAATATTTTTCTAAAGCATAAACTTTATTTGCTTCGGCCTAAAGATACATAGAGAAGACATAGAAAATCCATTTTTATTGGCATGCTATCAGAATTATTCCCTTGAAACTTTGAGACTTGTGGTCAGTCACTTTAGGGAAAGAAAAGAATCTTGCTCTGTCCGCCCTCAGACCTAGAGATGGATTAGGAACAGCCCAGAGCAGTCGCCCTTTCCCATCACACTCACCCCTGCCTGATCTAGCCCCCGTCCAACACTTCACTCACTCACTCCTCTCGTTGGCCTCATCCTCTCTCTTGAACTTGCCACGTGCTTTCCAGCCTCAGATCCTGAGCACTTGACTTCAGCCTTGGGGCCACATGTGCCCCATGTGGGCACATGCCTGCCGGGCGGGCAGCCTTCCTTTCCACTTTTCTTTCCCTTAGCTTCCCCCAGCTTTATGTTTCTGTATCCACTTCGTAACCTGTAATTACATCATACATGTATTTGTTCCTTGGATTTTCCATCACATTTATTAAATATAGGGGAGGTATAGCACTTCCATCGTGTCAACAGTAACCTGAAATCGGGCTTGGAGAAGAGTGGGCACCTGATATCTGCTTAGTACCTGAATGAATGAGTGAGTAGCTGGTGTAAGGCATGCCTGGAAAAAAGGTTCTGTTTTATTTTTAGTGAGTTAGGCAGCCAGGGAAGGGTTTTGAGCTGTTTCCTAGTTTGTCTTTATGCCTGATCTAAGAGAGGATATTTAAGAGTCCTGGAGCTTAGCATAAAAGTGGATTTGCTCTTTTATACTGAAATTTTTGTGGGAATAACAAAAACCAGAATTTGTCTTGAGGAAAGGCCAGATTGTTAATATGACTGGTCTAGACAGAGAATGGGGGAATGAGACAGAATTAAATGTGGTTTAAAAAAAAAAATGGAGAAGAGTCAACAGTTCACAGTGCCACCTAATAGATAAATCTGGGGAAACTCACAAGGCCAGGTATAGGTGCTAATATTGCTTTTACATACATTTTCACACCTACAAGGTAGGTATATTGAAAGGACCCAGAAAAAGCAGAAACGATCTTATTTTTATCAGAAGAATAATGACAATCTCATTAATTTTCTGTGTGGATAGATGATAAAAGCCTCAGAAGTATTCTATTGGCTTGCATTTTTAAGATTCTGTAAAAGAAAATGCAATCAAATTGTGACGTTTAAGTAGAGAGTTATCTATCAGCATTAGAGTCTTGATAAGACCACACAGATTTCTTAAGAAAGACATTTCTGCAAAGGTGATGACATAGTTATCTCCCTGTCATTAGTATAATCGATAGCACTATTCAAAATTAATAGACTTTGGTGTGTAGTAGATTAATGCACAATGTGCTCAGAGCAGAAACTTACCACTTCTGGGATTTCAACCCACATCCAGAATTAGAATAACATGTGGGGGAGGGGAAGACCTCATGTCTGAGGACATTGTCAAGACTAATAAGTTTTACAACATGACATTGGTCATAAAATTAGGCTTAACAACTCCATGGTCCTGAGAGTGAGGCAGAAGGATGTTCAAAGAAAACCCATGCTTCTTACAGGTGTCACCTCTCATATTTATTTCATTACTCTGAGCTTACAGTTCCCATTAGTGGCTCTGCCTGAGCTCTTGTAAATCTGGTAACATATAGTACTTAAGAAATATTACATTAATAGGAGATTTCTATTAGTCTTCTATGGCCTAGATCAATGTTGGGACAGTTTAATAGACACAGGGTGGCAAGCATACTAAGAACAAACATACTAGCATATATAGTCAAAAGGAATGATCCTTTTCCAGCTAGGTTGGGGGAGGGGAGAGTAAGAGTAAAAGAAAGAGAATAAAAATCAAGGAGAAGCAGAAAGATGAAAGAAAATAGGGCCCAGACAGGCTGGTACCCTTTCAGAAGTTGATGGAGAAACAGTAGTTTGTCTTGCCCCCGTGAGAACTAGACTAGAGGAAGACAGTACCCTTCCGTGGTGCCAGAGGAGAACTCACCAAAGGTGTGAAACAGGATTTTTCCCTTATTCATGATTCTGTAGAAGATAGAGCAAGGAATTTGGAGCCACAGAAATCTTGTTAAGATTCTGGCTCTTTATATTATGTTTCGACAGTTATTTAAACTCACAGGGAAGCAAACAAATTTGTAGGGTCATTGTGAAGAATAAATCAGATAAGCTCTGTTAAGGACCCAGGACAGTGCTTGGGACAGAGCTGTCATTTACAGTGTGCAGGTTGTTCCCTGCACAATCCTTAAAGGGCACCATTTCTCTTTATGGAAATAGGACAAATTTTAAGCACCCCATCATGGCGTACCCATACTTTCCATCCTCATTGAATGCCTTGGAATCACAGTGCTGTAAGTCAAGTGATCTACTCAACACTGTCTCTCGAGGTGTCTGCTTGAAGTGTGCAAAATCAAGAAGATCTGCCGTTACCTTTTCAAACTCATTGTGGGCACGGCAGTGGCGAAAAAATGGGTTGGCGCAGACTTCTTGATAAATGGCATGTGCTGTTTCCTCCATCTAAAATATGATTCTTCCCTCTTAAAGTCAGACTTCCTGTGCCTTTTAGGGCAGTGTTCCCTGATATTTTGTATGCCTTTTTTACCCAAAGTGGGATTAGATCCCTCTCTCCCAGGTTACCATGGCCAGGAGCATTGCTCCCACAGGCTAACTCTCTCAGGGTTCCAGCTGCATTGCATCTTGTGTGTTATTTCTCACGACTCTACCACGAGATTTGGAACTCCTTGAACTCATTTATGCCTGTATGTTCAGCTCCTAGTTCAATGTCAGGCACAGCTATTGCTCAGCATGTACTTGCTAAACCAATCAGTACATAGAATATCATGTGCAAATATAATGCAGTATTACCTTGACAAAGTTACTTAAACCCTCCTGAACCTCAGCTTCCTCATCTATAAAATGGGATAAAATGCATTCCTAGCAGACATATTGAGCCATATAAAACATCTAGGCACTCAGTAGGTTGAACAATGGTTCATTCTTATTGCATTATTCCTATGACCATATTCAGATATAATCAAAAGTACCAAAAGTATGTGATTATTGAAAAAATTTTAAGCATTTAGTGTAAAAGATTACATCCCATGGCCCCTTGGGGGTTCTTGTCCCCTTGCAAGGTGCCATTTGCCCTTTTCTCACCACAGGGATCCATTCCCATTTTCTCTTTGCACTTTTTGTGAGTTTGTACGTTTATTCTGTCTGACACACAAAATCCATTAAGTTTAATGAATATCCGTTCTGACATCATGCTGTTTAAATGAGGCTACCGTGCCTAATGATTTTGCTTTTAACAGTGACTTTGTGTACTCTATATTTCTAAAATTTAGCAGAGGTGATCATCACTTTAATATTCCTGAAATCCACACAGTAGCAGTTAAATTTATACCAACACTTTTCAGCACTGACCATATAAAATATGCAGGAGTAGGCACTATAGGGAGATATAAACATGAACATGGTCCTCTTTCTACCTTTGAAATTCAAGATCAGATCAAATAGTTTCCCATTCAATATGCTGAGAGGAACCACTCATGTTGATATTCTCTATGATCATGAATTAGATCCCTTGAATTAAAGAAATGTTAATTAGACAGCTTTCCATGTGCCAGAGTTGGGGCTACCTGCTTTGAAAACTGACCTGAATAAGACATATGTTCTACCATGAAGAAACGGGTAATTCAGTGATGAAAAGAGAGAGGAGAATATAAACAAATATATTGGGATAAATGTTTTATTTGAAGCAAGCATGGAGAATGTTGGTGGTAATAACATAAGATGTAGTCAAACTAGAAATTAAGGAAAACCTTCTTGAGAAAATAATTACCTAAAATAAGGTTTGTCAAAAAGACTACTAATGGTAGTTGCCACATTTTGATATTTGTGGTAATTAAAATAAATTTTTAACTGAATACATGGCAAAGAGTAAGTACTCAATGTATGTTATTTTATTCTTATAAAATACCTTTTATAAGAATTATAATTTTTTAATAATGATTTTCTAAGTGACAGTAGTTGAGAAAAGTACATTTCAGATGGAGGGAAAGCAGAAGAAGCTGAGACAGATTTTTGAAAAAGCATGCTTTGTATAAGGTTACTACGAAGTATCATATTGGGAATATCAAATCAAGGTGAGGATTGATGGAAATTGAGTACTAGCAGGCTAAAAAGGGCAGGTGTGTCGGGCCAGAAAACCTAGATTTTATCCTACATGAGAAGTTAGAGGGTTAAGAAAGCAAATGACTCAGTCATATTTATTTTAAGAAAAACTATTCAGCCACCATGCGGAAGATTGATTTGAGAAGTTCAAGACAAGAGACAAGAATAGTTAGAGATCTACTACAATGGCGTAGCTGAGAAATGATGAAGACATGGACTTTGAACAGGGCTAGAAGGAAAAAAGAGGAGGGGGTGTAGTGGAGACCATAGGTAGATGACACAGGCTATTTATTTAATGATGTACATGAGGAAAATTAAAGGGACACAGAAGGATTAATGAGAATACCAGGATTTCTGTCTGGATGGGTGGTAGCATGAAAAAAGGCACGAGTTCAGTGTGGCTATGTGGTCTTTGCAGTTCCAAGAAGAGAGGTTCAACAGGCATTTTCATATAGGAATCTGAAGTTCGGGTGGAAGATCACTGTTGGAAATGGTGGTTTGAGAGACTTCTGCATATAAAGAGAATAATCTTAACAGTCAGTGAGATTGTTTGCGTAGGGCCTCTAGATAAGCAGAAAAGGGCCATGTACAAAACTCAGTAGAGGTTTGCAACATATTTAGGTAAATAAAGGCTTTGAATGGAAAAGTAGGCAAATAGAACAGTCTTTAAGAGCCTAAAGATGATAGCTGTCTACAGCAATTAACAAACAATATTGTGTGTAATAAACAACTGGGGATCTTGTAAAATAGATTCCCTGGCACCACTCTAAGGAAATCTAATTGATTATGTCTATGAAGGAGCCTAGGAAACTGCATTTCCCAGCAAGCACCCAGGTGATCTGATGCAGGCAGTTCATGGATCACCCTTTGAGAAACACAGATGACATTGCTGTTTGAAAGAAGATTGGACACAGGGTATGTGCTCATCAAGGTGCCGTGCTTAAGGAACTAGGTGTAAGCCTCTTCCAGGTTTGCTTGGCAGGTAACCAACAGAAGAAAATTCTTGTTACCATTCTTCACTTATTTCCAGAGCCAAAAATATCACCCAAACCCATGTCAAAACCTCGCACACCCAGAGCAGAGTATGCAGACACAAATAAAAGTCAGGCTGGGGGAAATGAAGGAAATCCAATGCAATATATTTGTATTCTGTCACTGAGCCACTGTCTAATGTTGCTATAACTATGATGTATAGGTCTATCAAAGCATGTGTTACCATGGTCTGAATTTCCCGACTGGAAAAAAATGATTAATGTGGAGATTTGCATTCGATGTGGTCTTGGACATCAATATTTCAGCTTAGGTAAACAGGAGCTTTACCTAATTTATTGGCTCTCATTATGGATGGCTTGTAGAAGCCAAATTCCCCCTCTGCCTCCAAAATGACCTTTCATGCTCTACAAATCAATCTGGAAGAAGTAAAGCAGGTTGGTTAATATTTTAGGAAGAAAAAAATGACTTCACATGTCAGGGACTTAATTGTTGTGATTTTGACCCATTTTGAAATTAGTTAACATTTGCTTCAGGCCTCTGACTTCGTGCATTATTTATTTTCATCTTGGCATTTCTTAAGTCTCTTCATATACAATATGCCTGTAACATGTAAGAAGCTTTTTCTAAACACTGCACTTGAATAATAGCATTATGAGTCTGGAACTTTAAAGACCAAAGTGTGTCCCCCACACACATGCATATTATTTCAGGCCAAATGGCTTTTAGGTACATTTTAGCTCTCACTGGCAAAGTTTCTAGATGTTACAGCCAGCATTATAGAGCAATTTCCCTGTAAGAGTTTTATGTTGCAAAGTGTATCAGAAGTTAATCAAAGGGTAACAATGCAAAAATCTATGCATACGCTTCCTGGAGACTGGGGCCAGCCCGTGCTGTCAGTCACTGTCAAAACTGTAGCACACAGGGGCCTATGGCGCCTTTTTCTCTCCTGTGAGAATGTTCCTGCCCACAAAGGTCACTGCCTTTATGGCATAAATCTATTAGCCTATTGTTGTGGTATGAATCCCAAGGAGAAGGCATCTCGTCAGCTGTCTGGCTCAGATGCATGGTCTCCGCAGCTTCTTGCAGTGAAGGGTCAAGCCCTGCATTTTGCCTCTGACTGTCAGCATCGGCTTGGGCACATCCTATCATAACTTCTGCATTCCGGTAAGTGATCACTTCTGCTTGGCCTTGAAAATGACTATCCCATTACTTGTTCTGTGTAATCATGGGAAAAAAATGCTTTTGGAATCATTAAACAAGCTACACCTTCTAGCCAGCCTGGGTGCCCTGAGAGCTTGGATGGAGAAAGGTAATCCATGAGAATGTTCCATCATTCCAGCTCTGTGAGAGGAGGGTGACTTAGAAGCTGCTCAGAGAAGCAATGCTCAGAAACTCGTGTATTTTTGAAGTGTGTACCACCTTTTAATCACCTACATTTCTTTTATTCTTGACACCCATTTGAAGTTGAACAAAAATCAGTGTATAGATGAGACTCGACAGCTGTTTCCCAGATGCACAGAAATAACTATTGCAGCTGTCTAAAACTAGGGCATTTGCATTTGCATCAGTTTGGATTAAATCTTTCATTGATTTGGGTCATCATTTATGTACAAAGCTCATAGAACAAAGACTGTGCATGTCCAAAACAGCCTTCTTAAATCTTTAAGCACAAATATTAAAATTCTGGGGATTACATTCATCTGGCAAAATGCAATCTTGTAGATGATTTTCACTGTACAGACCTTAACTGAGAATATACTACACTCACAGCACATTTTCTCTGTATGCTAACAACCCTCTCGTCTTTCCGACTTCATTGTCACCTTCTCCATGAATGCATTTTCAGTTCCTGAAGTTAGAATTAATTGATATCTGCCCTCAGGAATTTGGAACCAAACTCATTGAGGCTTAAATATGATGCTCTCATTTCCTAGCAATGCTCATTGAAGCAAATTCTAATAGTATCCAAATGCTAATAAGAAGAAAGGAAGGAAGGTAGGCATATTTCTATTAACTGAAAATATATAGTTCTAAGACAAATATTTATGTAATATTTTGTAATTCAGAAGCACTTTTACTTTGTTACCTCTGAAAATATCATTTAATCTTTTCACATTGTTTAGTGTGGAGCTTATCAATATCCTTTGGTATTTTTCAGATGAAAGAAACTGAAGTCTTCTAAATCCAAACCCTAAACTCTTTCACACCTTGATTTTTTTATGGAGGACAAAGGCCTCGTTTTTCTTCAGTTTCTTTTCTCTTAAATTCAGACTCCCAGCTCACTCCAGTGTTCTGTTTTCCCTTTTATTTACATGATTACTCCTTAGCAATTATTTCCCTTTCTCTTAAACACTATTCTGCCCTCCCATCCCTGACCAGATTTCACTTTGGTTTTATTTCCTTGTCTTATGTTCATTGGCAACAGCAAACTCGGATTATCTTCTTAGTGCAAGAAACATTGTTTATGGCTGAAGACTACATGTCTTATAAATACATCAAGTGCAATATTTCCAAGACTGAATGTATCATGTATCCATTCAAATTGCTCTTCCTACATGTCCTGTCTTGGTTAATGGAGGCACCATAATCCACTCAGTCTCTGAAACCAGTAACCTCTGTGTCTTTCTCAATTGCACTCTTAACTTCACCCTTTGCATCCAAGCAATCATCACGTCCTGTCAATCATGACTCCAAACACATCATTCAAAATGCATCTCTCCACTAGTGTGCTTGTCATCCTTCATGGGGACAATTGCATAACGCCCACATTGTTCTCAAGCTTTGCCTGCTACAGGCTCATCTCCCTCCAATGCCACAGACGCCTTCTTTCTTAAACAGATAAATAATTGTGTGTGTTTTCTCTCCCTCTCATTTTCAGAAAAAGTCCTTTTTAAAAAATCATAGCATTCATCTATCCATGGTGTTTCTAATCAGAGCCAAACCCCTACTCCAGCCTGACTGCCTACCCTTCTAAGCCTTCCATTCTAGCACCATCACCACACCGTTATAAGCACCATATCTCCTAAATATTAACATATAACCTTCTTGTGGTTTTCAAACACATCATGCCTGTTTATTCTCCTATGCTCCTGTGTGTGCAGATTTCTCTGCCAGGCATACCGTCCTGTCTGCCTGGTGAACACTGCCCATCCTTGATGATAGTCCTGACACTTGGTGGGTACCAAAAGCAGAGTGAGCACTTTCCTTTCTGTGCCTCTAAGCACCTGGGCTTTCCTCTACTAAGAATAGTGTGGTTGCTTTCTCGTTCTTCTCTCTCACCCGTCAGCTTGCAAGCATCCTCAGAACACTGTCTTTTTTAATCCTCTGTCCCTGACAATTTGCTTCCAACTTAATTTATATTAAATTAATGAAACTTTCATTTTGCCTAACTTGAATGTTGATATTTCATTCTTTTTTTCCACTTCTGCTCTGGTGTAAGTCCTATATTTCATTCTTTTAATTATATTATTTTGGACAGTTTTTATTCTTGATTAATGAAAGATGAACAAGATCACTACACATACATGATAGGGTATCATATCTATTACGTATATGTTAAATCCTCATCTTTCAATTTCTTCTGCTAGCAGAAGTAGATAACTGTACAAAATTTTATCTGTTCAGACATTCTTTTTATTCAAAGAACTCTCATCAGGAATGCAATTTTTACCAAATACTGTGCAGAAAAATGATGGTAAATAAGTGATTGCAATACCATTAAATATAAAGACCATCGATTCAGTCCAGGATGTGCAGCTATTAAAGAAGTCAATTAATGCACCCCAAAACTCCAGTCATTATTCATCTCTCTCAAAGACCAGTGAAAGGGGTTGGAGCACATGGTCCCTAATAGAACTCCTTAAAATTCTCTTCTGCCCTCCTCTTTAGCATCACTTTCCCATCCCTGTGGTCTCTTACTCAACTGGAAACTAACAGATTCTCCCTCCCCTGCTCTCCCTTCCCTGCGCTCCCTTCTCTTTTTCCCTTCCCCTCTCTCTCTTATTTACCCGTCTCTGACCTCCTGATGCTGCTGACCTCTAGATTTTCCTGCACTATCTTCACGCTGGATACTCTGCACCTTAATTGTGCATTTTCTCTTCCATTTTTCTCCTGAGAAGAAGCTGTCTTGGCCCTGTCCATCTTAACCCTATCTCATTTCCTTCTAACTTTCCAGGTCTGTTTTCTCTATTATTTACCCAATTCTTTATCACAAATGTCTAGAAACTGATGTGGAAATGAAAGAACTACGTTCAAATGAAAGTTGTGTCTTTTTGAGGGGCATAGAGAGAAGAGGTCAGGAAATCTAAGTGGGCAAAGCCCCAGTGTTCTTTCTGAGCAGAGGATGGGGAAATTGTGAACACGTGTGTTAATCATTTTTGTCCCATCCTTGATGAGATGCAGTTACTTCCTTTACACATTTCACGGTGTGATAGGGAGGAAGAACAGACTAAATTGTCTATCTCAGTATTATATGACAAATGCGGTGATAGAATTATATGCAGGGCATTCTGGAAACATTGCCAAGAGTAACCTACTTCAGCCCAAGTTTTGGAGAAACTTGAGTAAGAGTACCAGAGAATTCATTATTTGTTATGATTATAATTTTTGAATGTTATATTTAAGTTTTCTGGGCGATGCCATATAAATGTGAGTCAGGAAGGGAAATTAGATGATGAATTTAACAAGTTCAGGACTCACCGTAAAACATATTGATTGATGATCAACATTTTTTTAGTTAGGATTGTTATGTTGCGGTATTGAAAAAATGCCAACCTGCATGGGTGATAACTGAAACAATCTCCTTAGCAAATCCAAGAATCCTCTTTATCTTTCTAGTGGAAGTTCTTATGCCAATTTGTCTTCTCACATGATCCTAATGAAGATTGATTTCTAATACTGCTTTTCATATGTCTTATAACTAGCAAAGCATAAAATGTCTTCTTTTGAACTGTTACATAAAACATGGAAAAGTATTGATCCTGAAGACAGAAATGTAAGGTTAGGGCTGTGTGAATTTGAGTAAAAATGTTTGCACTGATAATTAAAACACATATAAATGAGAAGATTTTTAACTTTGACCTTTACAAATGTGCATTTGTCTCTTTCTGTCTGACATTCTTTGGGATATTATGAATAGAATGAAATAGTCACCATCTTAAATCAAAATAGTTAAAGTAATTTGAAGGTATAGAGTTCTAGAGTCTTAGAGGAATCATAGGTTGTCAACTGAAATTAGTTGTACTCTTAATCATTTCATAAAGAATAATAATAAAGTATATAAATCATAATTATGCATTTATTTGACAAGATAATAAGCATAGTCAAAGTGCTCTTTATTAGAATTTTAAAAAATATATAAGCCCTATTGCATCAGAACATTTTCAGTGTTATTCCATGTTAAGGAAAGCATTCATGCCCAAGTATATGATTATAGATTTAGGATTAGACTCAGTACTTTCATGCCAGTGTGAATTAAAGTTGCTTATCAACATGTGGGCTTATACCTTTGGGGAAGTCAGATCACAGAAGAGCATACGCATGTTACACTTGCTATCTCAGGGGCGTTTTGTAATTAGACTGGATTCAGTTGTCAGACCCCTTCCAGAGCTAATGATCTAGGGTACTGCTATGGCTCTTTGCATTCAGAAAATTGAAGTTAGAGATTAAATGACTCTGAAATGACTCTTGTTTCATCTTGCCAAGTCATTTCTGAAGGCTCAACTCAACATGGGTCTGAATTCTGTAGGGGATGTTTGAGTCACTTGATAGGAACATGATTTTCTCTTACTGCATTTTTGTTCTTTTCCTGAATTATGAAGTGAGATTGTTATTTGTACTGAAAAAAAAAGTATTTATCTGAATGCTTTATATCAGACATCTTAATTTCTCTTTTAATTCCTGCTCATTCCTCTCCTCTATTTCCCCTTTTGTAGATAAGTCCGCATTTTCACTGGAATGATTGGATCAAAAAGGCAAGATTGAGTGAGGTAAGCCACTTGGGGACTGCCGTGAACACCCACATGTTCAGGCCCAAGCCAACTATTCTGTGGTGAACATAGATTTAACTCATGTGGCTTCACACTGCGGTTGAACCCCATCGTCTTTGGTCAGACCCTTGTGAAGGACTGAGTTCAATACGACAAACAATGCATGTGCATAAAGCAATTATTATTTTGGTCTGTTGGCCTCAAATTATTCGGGAAAGTGTTGCTGTGCATATATGTACAGAAAATACATGGACAATTTTTTTGCACTGGCCAGGATACCTCAAGTAAAGGAGAGATTATGTGAAACACAACTGGACTGGGATTATCACTGAGGAAATTTTGTGCCGACTTGAGGGGGGAGAAATCAGGAAGATGTAATGTCTCGACTCTTGCTACCCATTTTGGGGCACAGGTGTCATGTCATTCTTTTCAGTAAGCTGAGTAGATGCAGTCCAAGCATAACATATGCTCTGAAATTGACTCCAGATCAAGGGAGGCAAGAAAGGATAGGGCCAGAATAAGGTAAAGCTCGAGGGAATGCTGGCTTCTCTGGTAGAGTCAGGACCGTGGGAAGAGCCTTTAGGTACGGGCTTCTCAGTCTTATTGCTCCTGGTTTTAGAATTGCTTTTTTAGTGTAAAATAAATGACTTTTCTTTGAAACAATTGGGATATATATAAGTAAAGTCTTAAAATTATTTATGCCTGTTGATCTACGTATTCAATTTAGAGGAGTCTCTTTTAAGGAAATCATCAAAAACAAGTCCTACCATTTATATTCGAAGTTTTTACTGTCACATTATTTAGAATAATGGAACACTGGGGGGAAAAAACCTACTCCTTAGTAATTCAGAGCTTGTTAAATAAATAATGGCATAGCCACATAGTGAAGTATTACACATCTGTTAAAATTATAATTGTGGGCCGGGCACGGTGGCTCACACCTGTAATCCTATTACTCTGGAAGGCCGAGGCGGGTGGATTGTTTGAGCTCAGGAGCTCGAGACCAGCCTGAGCAAGAGCGAGACCCCATCTCTACTAAAAAAATAGAAAGAAATTAGTCAGACAACTAAAAATATATATAGAAAAAATTAGCTGGGCATGGTGGCGCATGCCTGTAGTCCCAGCTACTCGGGATGCTGAAGCAGGAGGATTGCTTGAGCCCAGGAGTTTGAGGTTGCTGTGAGCTAGGCTGATGCCACACCACTCTAGCCCGGGCAACACAGCGAGACTCTGACACAAAAAAAAAAAAAAAAAAATGTGAAAATTTTATATTCCTGAAAGAAGATATGGAAGCAAGATATCAAGTAAAAATGCAGTATTCAAAATTATCTATGTTGGGGGATGACTTTGACTGATACATAGAAATTAGATGGGAAGAAAACACAGAAATTTTTTCTCAGGTTTCTATAAAAAATTTTTCTCAATAATGTCAGTCTCATAGGGATGTTGTACAGATTTTATGAGATAATATGAATAAATTAATGAATACACATTCATATGCCTAATAAATGTTTATTCCACTTATTCCTTCTTTTTCATTGAATGTGGTTTGCCCAAGAAAACACCACCTCCCACCTAGCCCTCCAGAAGCAAGCCCATCTTCTCTCACTGGCTTCTTGTCAAGCCCAGAGACCTGCCCATGCTCTTAGCTACCCAGGAAACCTTCACAACTGCTCTTCTTCCACTTTCATGCAAAAACGTCTTTAGGGTCCTACAATTTCCAGCTTGTACCTCACAATTCCTTTTTCTCAATTCTGTTTCTCTTACATATCCAAATCAATTCCCCTGCATTCTTAGCTGACTTTGGCTATAGTGGACCATTTTCTTCTCTGTACCAACTCTTAGAGGGTTGAGTCAGGTCGAAAGGGTAGGAAACAAGACATGGAAATGTGCCAGTTTAGGAATAAAGTCCTCTCTTTGGAAGCAGATGTCCTGGGGTAGATAAGAGGAACCAAAGAAAAGTAGATTCTTCCTAATTGGCTGCAACATGGGCTCTGGGCTTTGGAACTCTGGAAGCTCCACATGACAGCAACTCCCATTTCTCCTCTACTCCCAAATCTTTCAGATGTCTAATTTCTTAGAACTTCAGCTTCATAACTACCAATCAGTCTTATCTGCCAGCCTTCACCCTACTTCATGGTCTTTTTTATCCATGCTGGCTTTAATAATTTATATTCTAATCCTACTTTCTCTCAACCACTTCCATCTGATTCAACTCTATGTTTCCTTGTAATTTACTCACATGTTGGTCTTTAGAATTAGGCTCTAAAAATTTTCAGTTGAATTCTCAGATTCCCTTACTCTGATGTTAGACTTGACTATGTTCATTCTCGCCCTGAAATTTGCTCTTATTCTCCTTGTACCAGATTCCTTGGATGGTACAGGTGAAAACTTTCTAGCTTGGAATCAGGAAATCATAGTTCTACCTCTATCCAGAAGGAATTGGATAACTCAAATGATGTTAATCATAAAAAAATTAAATAATAGTGTTCCAAGGTATATCTGTTCAGGGTGTCATATAAATGGTCATGTACAGGAAGTATCATGCTGCAATCCAATATGATTCCATTTTCAAATCAAGCTCTTTCCTGCCAAAGGGGATTATAAAACCCCTCCTTATTAATGAAAAATGTTGACCCAGTGGGGTGAACCACACCACATGAAAATCATGAAAATCATCATAAAGACTTTATAATAGTTAAGGGTTAACAGTCTACCAAAAAAAAAAAAAAACAAAAACGTGTGAGTTTTGAAATAAGTTCCTCTAATAAGAAGCAAATATCCTGGGGTAAACAAGAGATAAGAGGTGTGTGGAAGAGAAAAGATTTCTTTTTTCACCCATTACAAGGTTCGATACCCCTATAACAAAAGACAGATTGACAAGAGAAAAGCATAACAAATTTATTTAATTTAAGTTTTATTTGATGTGGAAGCCTTTAGAAGTAAATACTCAAAGAACCAGGGAAAACTGTATTTTTATGGTCAGCCTTGCAGAAGTGTGATTGGAGGACAAAAAGATATGATCTAATGGTAATAAACTGAAGGAACTTAGCAAGGCCTATTTGTTCAGTTTCTTCTTGGCATTCCTGTGTGACATTTCTTCCTTCCAGGTATAGGGCAAAACACCTGCCCCATGGTAGTCTTCAGGGAAAAGGCACAAGAGAAGTCACAGAGACTTTGCTGCTTCTGCTATTTCCTCCATTTCCACAATGCCATATTTTGGGGTACCATGTTTTGAGCCCTAATGGAAAAAGGAATGGAATGTCATTTCTGAACAGAGTAGATGTATTCCCACAACCACAGATGGGTCAGGATTATGGCTAAATTCTTTAATGAGAAGGAACTGGGATTCAGTATCAAAGCCTATTGGATAGGCTCATCCAAGTAACCTCATGTTTTACTTATAGCCTGTTTGAGACAGCCAATATTCTCTATGTGAAGACAAACAAATGAAAACAATATATGCACTATATACCATGAAAATGATAACATTTTCTGCCATTAATTAATCATTGTCAGGCAATGCATTGAGCCATGGATTCTCTTATTTAATTCTACAACAACCTCTGCAGTAGACACTATTAGTCCCATTTTATTTTATTTTTTTCAGATGGAAAAGCCTGAGGCTCAGAGAGCTAAATTAGCTTGCCAAAAGCCCCTAAGCACATAGCAAATAGCTTTTGGATTTGAATGCAGTGCTATTTAATGCTACATATGAGCTTTTAACCAGGAGGTTATATTGTCTTGCACACAGACAAGATGTGAACAATGGAGATGGGATTTACTGGAACAGTTAGGGAGGGTGAGAGGCACTGGAAAGCCCCCCAGAGATGGGAAGTGTAAAGGCATGTTGGAAGTTGCAGGAAGCAATAGCACACACTGTTTCCCCAATTCCTGCTCCCCTCAGGATCTCTGTGTCTCTGCCCATCGCTACCTCTACCTAGTATTTTCTTATGCTCAATATTTATCCCAAGGAGTTCATACCAATCTCCACCACCCTCCCATTAAGTAACATGTTTATATTGTCTGTTGTGTAGTAAACACTTTTCCCCCTGAGACCTCCCAACACTCCACCCCTTAAGAAAAGCAGCTATGCCTTGTTTGCTGCTTGAAATGTACGAAATGTGATGATGTTTACTTTGTTGAGACTGAAACCAATCACATACAAAAATACCTTTTTAAGGGAGAACGATGGCAGCTCTTCCTTGCATTCAAATACTCAATCTTTTCTGACTCACATTGGTCAACCTTGAGCAAATCACTCTCTGGTTTCTTTGTTCTGTTTGTGCTACACAGCAGCAGGAAGAGAGGCCACTCCAAATATGGCATGATCACTCAAATATTAAAGCTTTTTACACTCTGTTTCTGTTCATTCATTCTTTTCTTTTGATCTAACAAAACTTCTTAAATTATAAATTAAGGAATTATAGGTTGGTTTTTTTCCCCCCAAGGGGAAAACGTATGACTTCAAAGTAAATGTTAGTGGAATAGTGCAGCACACCACGTCAATATTTTCATTTGGCCCATGGCATGTGATACCTTGAGAAAGACACCACATTTGGGATGATTTTTAAAGGAGATGTTTGTTTTTAAATGCAGTGAAACAAGTAAGTCATTTTTACTTAGAAGATGAAATGACATCTCCAAACTGCTTTCAAACAGCCTTAAGAATACATAATCAGCCGTTTTACGAAATCCAGCTCTCAGTTTTGCCCCTTGAGATTTTTCAGAAGATCAGCTGGTAAATAACTACTTTTAGCTTCTGAAAAAAATAACAAAAATTAATAATAAGTCAATCAAGATAATACTAGGGAGAAGATACAGTTGGAATTCTCTTCTAGAATAGTATTTTCTGGAATGTAATTAACTGGTCATTTGGAGAGTTTTTCTTCTTTATTTTTAAATTTACTGATACTTAAGAGTGTCCCTTTCTTCAGGAAGCCTTTCTTGGCTATTTGACCTCATAGGTGTAGGTGGCCACCTTCTGTTCTCTCTTGCTCTGCTGCGCATAGCTCCATCAAAAGGTTCATCACGTTGGATTATAATCGAGAGTTTGCCTCCCCAACTAGACTGGACTCCTTGAGTGTCGGGAGCTATGCCATTCTCTCTCCTTATCTACTAGCATGGTGTGAGGTGGAGTAGACACTTAGTACCTGGTGTTCGAAATGAACTGAACTTGGCTATGCCTCAATGGAAATATGATTAATGACGGGGACACTTGTCCAGGATGTTTTCCCTCAGTTTAGTGACATAAAAAGTTTAGAGGCAAACTGCAGCATACAAATAAAATGACAAATAAGAAAACAAGGCCTCAATATTTCTTCTCTTCTTTGAGTCAAAACACAGTGCCAAAATCTCATAAGAAAAAGTTGGCCCAAATATGCTTATGTTTGAACAAGTCTGAAATATAGTGAGAACAGAATTTTTTTTTCACACTATAGAATTCCTGAACTAGAATGAAGAAAATAACACAGATTTGGAGAGTTAACAAAGACACTTACCTTCCAGGAAAAAATGACAACAAATAACAACAAAAATCCTTGGGTGATCTTTGCATGATGATCTCAAGCATTCCAATTTGATCCTATGCTTTATTGTAAGTGGTAAAAATATGGTTGTAGAATCCACATTCCTGACCCAAGAGCTGATCCATGATGCACAAACACCATTGACCATCAGGACAAGATGTGACAGTAACAATGATGCTTCTTTATATTCGCACAGTTTACAAACATTTTCACATATAATATCTGAGTTCATCCTCATCAAAATCCTATATGGTAGGAAGACCATGCTCTGCTATCTTATCCCTGTCTTCCAGATGGCAGAACAAATGCTAGGAGCTTTGCCTGGGGTCATAAACCCTCAAATATCTGCTAGCCACAGCACTCAACAGCAGGGATGGGAGATTCCACGGTCTCAGGCTATGGAACCTGGACCTCCATAGTCTCAGGCTATGGAACCCTGCCAATCTCAGTCATTTGGTCCAACATCATTTCTTGATACAGATAATCAAGATTGTATTTGACTTACATAATTTAAGACAAACAGCTGCAATTCCTATAATTCTATAAATATTTATTGAATACCTTCTATGAGGTAGGGTCACGTAGTAAATGTGTAAAGCATAAAATACATGTTATTCACTACATTTTAATATAATTTCAAGCATCAGAACAAAGGTTTTGCTTGTACTTATAGAACTTTACAAAACCAACATTATTATGTCCACTTTCTAGAATATGCCCAAGGTAACAACGCTAAAAACTGTCGGCTGGAACTCGAAACCAGTTCTGCCCAATCCCAAAGGCCAATTCATGACATCATCCTGCCTCCCTGAAAATGCAGCAGGGGATGTTTCTTATTAACAAGACACTTTTGGGGGACTTGAGTGGATCTTTGAGGCAAAATATGCTTGAAACACTATTTCCAAATAGCAGTCATTATCAGATCATAACTGAATGCAAGCTCGAAGGAATGCTGGAAACCAAACAGTGTCTTCTGACACAAAAGCAGTCCGCAGACATGTGGTCATGGTTCCAATTCTCACTTTGTAAACCGACAGGCTAACCTGATTTTGTTTGTCTCTTGCTTTTGTTTCTTTGAAATTGATGTCAACTTCATTCCTGGTAGAAAATTGGTTGTTCCATGGTATAAAGTCACACGTTTACCTATTTGACTGAATACAAAATGGAAGGGCTTGCTTTGTGACATCCCGATATATTTACATAAATTATTACTAGCTGAAGATAGATTGATTGGTTCTACAGTCATTATAATGTCAGGGTTCCTGTGATCCAAGTACTGGACATGATAATGAAAAGAATATGGAGCCTCAGGATCCAGCTGTGTTTTCTTTTAAGCTCTGTGACCTTGAAGAAGTTATTCCTTCACTCTGAACCTTGTTATTTTATTTTTTATGTTGTTATAAAGATCAAATAAGATCTGAAGCTCTATAAATAGGAAGTTATGTTAGCATAATCATCATCATTAACAAAATGATATTGGTAAAAGTCCTTTAATAAAAGAAAAACTATATTCTCACTTAAAATATATTTATGAACATTCAGATACATTTATCCACCAGGAGAGACAGAAACTATGCTCAGCAAAATGGCTAAATCTGTACGTGATTTCTGTAGAATCATAAGTCTTCATGTCGTCTCTCTTCCCTACTCCTCGTTACCTAAGGGTCACCTCTTCATCTCTCCATTCTTTTCCTCTCTAATCCTTCACTCTAGCAGAAGAAGAAAGGATAAGATAATCAGTCTTTTGTGCTTATTGCTGTTTAATAGGGTTGCCAGTGTGGGGCGTGGGGGATGGCAGGCCAGTGAAGCTAAAACCCAGCTCGAGGTTGACAAAGCCCCTCAGGATACTCAGAGGTAGGAAGGAAGAATGTGAAGCGGGTACACTGTAATGAAGAAGCTTAAAGGCCAGGGGATGGTGGACTGTAGATGGAAGATCACAGGACTACCAGTGTGTTTGGAGCTCTCCTTTCACAGGTACAGAGAATGAGAGTTTTTCAACCCCCACAGCTCTCATTTAAACAGGGAACACATCTCTGTCTCATAGAGTAGATGTAAGGATTATATGAAATAGTGTATATAAAATCCTTTTAAACACAATAAAGGTCTATGCAACTATTGTTAATAGTATCCATATATCATTTGCCCAAAAGCTTACTTTTCAAAATATGTGCTGAAGCACAGACCACTCATAAGGGTTTGCCTATGCCAAAGGGTCACTACTTTTCAGGATATGGTTCGCAGTGCTTGACAAAAATTAACTTATCGTCACTTTTTAGCAAACTCTTCTTGTGGGTCATTAACTTGGTATTCTACACTCTTTGTTAAGTATGTATTTTTCCAACTCTTAAAGTCAGGTGCAATAATATAAAAACATAATTTTGTTATTTATCCATGTATTTCTCTTTATGCACGTAGATATGTACTGAAAGTCCACTCTGTGTTAGGTATTATGCTGAGTTCTGCAGACAGAGGAACTGATCATTGGCAATAGCCAGCAAGGACATCACATACAAACGAGAGACTTTTTTTCAAACTTTTTTAAGTACTGGACTATGAAATGTTATAATAGGTACTTGATTCTACATTTGCTTATTCATTGTTGAAACCATTCCCTTATGAAAGCTCATAATGAGAGATTTGGATGTGAAGTCAGAAATGAATCTTGCTTACAGTTTGCCGTTTTAAATTCTAGCCCATCTAATAGCCAAGGGTAAAGATTGATGATTTCAGTTCTGTGCACTCTACTACTTGTTAATGATTGTACTCCTGTAAACGTCAGTATGCTGATTAGTATCTGAAAACTGGGACCATAATGTTGTTCTGAATAATATTGTGAGCATTAAAGAAAATGATGTATGTGAGCATCACCTGTTAACACATGACTCATACTCAGAAAATGTTCAAACCAATGGGAATTCACTTGGTGTTGACATCTCTGCAGATTAAAGAACCAAGGTCTTTTTAGTCTCTT
>CAUYSK010043440.1:0-34287 GCA_963575035.1 Avahi laniger | reverse complement strand
TAAATTATCCTCAAGGTTTACCATCAAAGCCTATTCTCTCCCTGAGAACAACAGAGCTCAACTTTATTAATTCATTTGGTCCCTAAATATACAGAAGCTTGGCCGGGCGCGGTGGCTCATGCCTGTAATCCTAGCACTCTGAGAGGCCGAGGCGGCGGATTGTTTGAGCTCAGCAGTTCGAAACCAGCCCGAGCAAGAGCGAGACCCCGTCTCTACTAAAAATAGAAAGAAATTAATCAGACAACTAAAAATATATAGAAAAAATTAGCCGGGCATGGTGGCGCATGCCTATAGTCCCAGCTACTCGGGAGGCTGAGGCAGAACAATTGCTTGAGCCCAGGAGTTTGAGGTTGCTGTGAGCTAGGATGATGCCACAGCACTCTACCCCGGGCAAGACAGTGAGACTCTGTCTCAAAAAAAAAAAAGAGTAGGGCATTTTAACAAAGACTTGGAAGAGGTAAACAGCATTAGATGGATCTGAGAAGATGACACTCAGGCAAAGGAAAAACGAGGGCAGGGTAAAGCATGAAAGTTATGTCTGGTGTGTTGAAGGGAAAGCAAGGATGCCCATGTAAGGAGTACATAATGAGCAAGTACGATTATTAAGAGTAGGAGGTGATGTCAGAAAGCTAATGGGTGGGAAGGAAGTGGTAGTGCTCAGATGACATATCATGCAAGAGTTTTGGAGGCCATTGAAAGAACTTTGGCTTTTATTCTAAGTGAAATGGGAAGTCATTGCAGAGTTTTGAATGGAGCAATGAGTGACATTGTCTAACATGTTTTAAAAGCATTACTGTACCTGCTTTGTTGAATATACTCTCAAGACAGAAACAGGGAAGCTAGAAACAGGGACCTTAATTAAAAATATCAATAAAAGTCTCTGTTTAAAAGTAAAATCTTGACTAAAATTTTGAGATTATCAGAACCAGGTATTTAGTATTTGTATAGAAGAGCTGCAGATATGATTGCATGTTGTTAGCATACCCTTATTTGTCAATTGTTATTAAGTATTCATGTTAAAATTCTTCTGTTACTATACTTAGGTTATTGATTTCCTCCCATGCTTTGTACTGTTTCTACTCTGTGGAGTATGAGCTTCTCAAAGACAGAAATGATGTCTTATTCACCTCTCTATTCTCAGTGCTCAAAATTTGTTTCTTGAATTAAATTAGAATAGCCCAAATGCACTATTAGTATGCAAAAATTATTGAAAGAGAGAAAGTGGGCTAAAAGACAAGTGCCAAATAGTAAACTTTAGTCAGTGATGCTTTAGAAAGCATCATTCCTAGAATATAAAAATGCTCATTTTTCTAAAAAAAGATTTTATCAGATTATAAAGTCATATGTTAGTTTCCTTTATTCTGAGTTTATCTATTATTATTGCTTTTTACTTTAATCAATGTCTTTTCTTTGTTTTTATAGATAAAACTCCTGTTTTTTTCTTCCTAGGATTTCTGTATCTATTTTAATTTTAAATGATAATAACAGTTTGAAGAATTAGGAAAAAAGACCTTGGAGCACTGCACTAATTAATGATTTTTCAAGGTGTTCTTTATGAACCCTGGAGGAGTTTTTTTGAGACTACAGTAGGGGGAAAGGGTATGCTAAGCTGCCAAAATACTAGATTCCTACAGATCTAGCACAAACTTCTGCAAGAATGTTTAGTAGCAGAGACCAAAGTTCTTACATTGTCATCCAGACATCATATTGCTTTAATAACTGTGACATCATAAGTGTCTGTTATTGAGTGCTTGTTGTTTTGAAGGATGATAAAATGGATTGAACTTCATTCCCTGACTGTGTATTTTTTATTATTTCCTTAATAATGAGAGACCTTGTTGAAAAAAAATATATAATTCTGTTACATAATTGGAGGATAAGAAAAAATAGCATGGGAGTAAAAATAATGTTTTAAAGCTGGCATTCTAGAGGAACTTTAAGATGATTTTGAAGACAAATGCCAAAAGAAGAGCTCTTCAAATATATGGAACCTCGATACTATCATTGGTTTAACAGTCTTGCAGCAGAACTGTTCCAACCGAGTATATTCTGTTAGCTGTGGAAATATTGGTAGGATTAGAATTAGTCTCATGACTCCTTTTCTCTCTTAGCAATAGAAGTTTATGCAGTGTGATACTTGGTATAGTTAAAGTAGTCAAGTGGAAAGAATGCTAAAAAATAAACAGATGTTTGTCCTGCCTGGATTTCTGTGATTGAAAGCCCTTTTATCATCTTACCTCATTAAGAAAATGGCATATATCATAACTATTGGCATTTCAGCTACTTTTCTTGAGAGAAAAACTGATTTTATTTTTCTTCCTTTTTCCAGTGTTACAACATTCAAACACATAAGCAAAGGTATTAGCATTAAAGCTTAATTAAACTTAAGAATAGCATTCCATGATCTCCAGGTGGGTTATCATAGCACTATATAAAGTAAGGGACAAATCTTAAATTTTACTGACCATTGCAAAACTCATCTTAACTATGTATATCCTAACTTAATTCAATACATATGTTTCAGAGAAACTTGTTCCCTCATCAGTATTCCTCAGGAAAACATCATATTCAAAGAACAAATAATAACTTCAGCAAAATACTGTTTTGGTTATCTATGACTACATAATAAGCTACCACAAAACAGTAGTATAAAATAACCACCATTTTATATTAATGATTTTGTGGGTCAGGAGTTTAGGCAGGACACGATGGCGGGTATTTCATTTCTGCTTCGTAATGACTGTGGCCTTAGCTGAATGGGGTCAAATGGCTGGAAAGGGCTAGGACAGCTAGTGCAAAACAGGTTTTTTTAAAAAAGTCAAACACAGACAATTAAATAATGTTATTTAGGGATATATTCATAGATTGTGAAAAAGGACAAAACCTAGAAAGAAAAGCAAAGGAATAATTAGTGCAGAATTCAGGATCTTGTTTACATTTTGATGTTAGGCAAGGAAATCACATTGCGGAGGGTAAGGTCATTTTCTCTTTCTTTGGTGAGTGTATGCAAGACTATCCATTTTATCGGTACTCTTTAATCGTAATCATTTATTTTAATTTTTTTCTTGTCCTGATTTTTTAATTATCTGCTTGAATTTCAACATATCATTTATGTAAGAATAAATTTAATAATCATTTTGTATATTGTGAGGTTTAAGTAGTTCCAGTTTTAGCTACATAAGATTATTTGGGGCATTTTTTTTATTTTTGTTCTTCACCCCCAGACCCCAGCTCAATATAAATTCCTAGCTTTAACTCTTAATTTTCCAACTCAGTTTTTTTTTCATATGGCCCAAGAATATACGTTTCTAAAAATTCCTCTAGGTTATTTTGACATATATCCAGATTTGAGAACTACTGCAACTATCATCTAAACCTTATATTAATACTTATTGGGAAGGGTATTAGCAAATGTCAGGAGGACTCTTGGATAAAGGAATACTCTCTCAGTGAGGTGATTTGTATACAATGATTGAACAGCTGAGAGGCCAAATAGGGAAGCTACCTAGGTGAGAGGCCAAATAGGAAAGCCAAATATAGTGTCAGGAGGATTCTGGGATAAAGGGGTACTCTCTCAGTGAGCTGATTTGTATACAGTGATTCAATAGCTGAAAGGCCAAATAGGGAAGCTACCCAGCCAGAAACCACTACCAATCGTGATCTGGAGGGATGAAGGGAGGAGGTAGTACTACTAGCTGAAGTCTTATCTCTTTTATCTAACTGTATATTTGTACCCATTTCTTCTTCATAGAGAAGAAACTAAGAGGAATTAGTAGAAATATCCTGGTTTCTCTCTTCTTCCTTGCTTCTGATCTTTTGTCAATATTTCCAAAATCTTAGTGCAGGTTTCAGGGGTTACCCCCCTGAAATACAAAGCAGAACAGCAGGGCAGAAGGTGGATCTGAAAGCAAGTAGGTCTAGGACCTGAACTGATGTTCAGCTGGACAGGGAATGAAACACCTTCTTAATTGATGTGGCTTCTCATACTTTGGTCTGTATCCTTCCGAAATCAGAAATATAAAATAGTTAAAAATCACAGACAATGCAGCCATACAACTTATATTCAACACCCCACTCTACCCTTACTGCACAACTTTCGGAAAAAATAATCTCTGTTTCCCCATTTATAAAATGGTGAGAATAATTATCTACGTCCACACTTTCAAAACTGTGCATCAAGAAGGCTAAGAAAACTCATGTGGCCACACATGGATATTTTAAATTTTCAAAGCAAACGTAGTGATACCCAAAACCTATTATACACAGCCAATCTACTAGTTCAAGATAGTTCGTGGTTTAAATATTAGATCATGTATCATTTCCTTCAGTGGTGTCATATCTTTGCAAAACTTGATTTTCAGTGGTTATGAATAACAAAATGAGTACCACATGAAGATCAATGTAGAACAGTAAATAAGTGTAATAGTGCTCAACCTGATGCTAAGATTTGGAAAGTTGTGTAATGTCTAATAGGCATACATATACCTTTGGTAAATAATTTTGATTATTTAAGAATGAAATAAAAATATTATTTCTTGGGAGTGGGGATTAAATAGAGGTTGATTAATGCATACAAATGTACAGTTAGATAGAAGAAATAACACCTAGCTGGGCATAGTGGCTCCTGCCTGTAGTTCTAGCTACTTGGGAGGCTGAGGCAGGAGGGTTGCTTGAACCCAGGAGTTCGAGGCTACAGTGAACTATAATTGTGCCACTACACTCTGGCGTGAGTGACAGAGTGAGCCCCCGTTGCTAATAAAATAAAATAAAAAAGACCTAGTGTGTAATAGATCAGTAAAGTGACTATAGTTAACAATAATCTATTATACATTTCAAAATAGCTAGAAGAGAATAATAATTGAATGTTCCTAGCATAAAAGATAAATATTTAAGGTGATAGATATCCCAATTGCCCCAGTTTAATCTTTACACATTGTAAGAATGTATTGAAATATCGTATCACCCTGAAAATATGTACATGTATTGTGTCAAATAATACTGCTTATTCTTTCATTTAGTACATATTTCAAATGACTACTCTAAATTGTTAAGACATAAATGCTTATTAAGTTGTTTGGCCCTAACTACTTAATAAATGAAACTCTTAGGTATTTATTTTGGCTTGTGGATGTTGTGAAAAAATTACTAAGACACCAAGGGTACACCAAACAGGTTTTGTACCTTATAACATGGTTAGGAGGATGAACTGAGCTAATAAATGTCAAATGATTAGAGATGTGCCTAGCAAATAATAAGTGCTATGTAAGTGTCACCTATTATAGGACAAAAGACATGATCAATAGAATTGCAACTGTAGTAACTATATTGCTATTACCATGAAAACCAGAGAAAACTGAGTGGGGATTTTAGGGTATTGGTATGAGACATCAAATAATACTTCAAGCTCACATTTCCAACTAAGATATATTAATGATACATGGGCAATGCCTGTAAGCAAGGATTATCATCTTTCAGAACTGCACTGTCCAGTATAGTAGCCACTGGCCACGTGTGGCAGCTAATTGAGTAATCGACATGTGGCTCATGACTGAGTATCTAAATTTTAATTTTTAATTAATTTAAATATAAAAACCAATACTTGATTTAGTTATTGGAAAACATAAGTATTTTCAGAACAACTTAAGCATGTGAATTTACTCTTTCAACTGTAAATTTTATGAAATCTAAATGCTATACTTAGTGTTTCTAAATACTATATAATATACACTGAAATACTAGTATATAGTATAATAGAATACTGTAGTATTATATTTCTAAATACTGTATCAACTATTTCTGATGAAATGTGGTGTTTGAATTGACAGGTGTTACAAATATACACAATGATTTTCAAATAATATAAAAATAGAATGTAAAATGTCTCATTAATAATTGAATATTAAGATATATCACGGTGGACATATTCACACAAATAACTGTACATTCCTATAATTTCTCAGGAGAAAAAGTTATTGAAAATGAAATATATGAATTAAAAAGTTTTGTATATTGTAAATTATGGTAGATAGTGCCACAATTATATAATTTATAATTATGTAGTTTTAATTTTGTTTTGTGACTGATTTTCTTAATTTCTTAGAACACTAATTTGTTCAAGAAAGGAAATCTTTCCCAAAAAATGGCTATATTTATGTACACCTTTCACTGGTTTATGAAATGAGTTCATACTTTCATGTTGTGTCAGTCAATTAGAATCTTTTATAATTTGACCTCAAAATCAAGCTGTATATAAGTCTAAAATCTAAGAACATTTAATATTGATTAGTAGTATTGGACAGAGTAGTTTGAACAGAGCTTCCTGGGGGAAAGAAAGTACCACATTACAAATCCGGAACCAAAAACTCATTTTCTCCTTATTGGGTTGCTGACGTCTTTGTTCCATAATCAACTTTTAGAGGTACAGCAGGTGGCTTAAAGGCAAAGTGAGTTAACAATTAATAAGGCTTTAAAGGCTTTTTGTGTCACCTTTTATTTTCAAATCATTTACTAACAAGTCATCCAAGGATTTAGAATCAACCAGAAAAATAATCAAAGGAAAGCTATTGATCATTTTATTTTAACCAACAATTGGTGTTCAAAATAAAGTAGAGTAACTATAATATTGACTTTTTAAAATTTTTAACTTGTCAAGTTAGTATTTTTGAATTGGACAATGGCTGCTATCAAATTCTTGTTAATTAGTATGTAGTTGAAGATAGCAATAAGAGTATTTGAAAAAGAACACTATTGGTTTATTCTACAAATCTTATTCACTGGTTTAAAAACCTTCAGTGGTTTCTCAGTGGATGAAATTCAAAAGTAGAAAGCCATTTGTGATATGGTCCCCTTTACAAAGGTATCTCCTGTCTAGCATTCTTCCCTGTGAACAAGGAGGCCTCCTTGGCCTCCCAGGACTTCCACTTCCATACTCACCTCAGGGAGGCCACCAAGCTCCATTCGAGGTTCCTTTACCTGCACTTCTGCCTAGAAACATTCCAGCAGGGAAAGTTGGGATAATTTTATGGCTTACCTCATTGGTTTCCCCTCTGTTAGGGATCACCATCCTGCCCTGCTTATCATCTAGTATCTGAAATCCCTTGTTTTCATATACTTTGTCTGGTTTTTTAGTTGATTCAGGAGGGACAGTAACTCCTTTGTTTCTCCATTTTGCTTGAAGTGGAAGATTCTCCCCCTCTCTCATTTTTAGGCCATTGCAATAGCTTTGTAAATAAAAATATAACATTTATGCACATTTTAAACCACATATTCCAAACTGTGGGGTTTTTTTAATTTCCTTTCCTTTTTGTGGGGATGGGCATTAATCTTTATTTTGTCATTTTGTAGGTAGAAAACAAGTATTGGAAAAAATCAGTATTTACTTTGATTCTTTTATTTTCCACAAAATGGAAGTTTACTTTTTCATAGCATTTTACAATTTTTTTTACTTAATCTTTGCAATAAACTTCTGTGATAGGTGTTTTTATTTCTCCCATTTTATTATGAGGAAAAAAAACCCCTCAGGTCAAGTAGCAATGTTAAGTAACTCATCTTTCCAGCATATTTCTCTACTTTCCCACAAAAGTACTTCAATACCTCTAAACTAATCTAAACACAAATATTATTTTGATAATTTCTTTTTTTTTTCAGATTGCTCCTTCTATTTCCGTCCTTTCTGTTTTTTTCTCTTTTCCTTTTGTCATTTACACTCTATTAAACTCACCATCTGTGAAGCCATGTCCCAGAAAAGGAGCGAGTATTCCCCAGAAATCTTATAACATTTATTATTTGACTAGATAAATGAAACACTATGAGGTAGTAGTCAAGAATTAAGCATGGACTCTGGAGTTAGGCTGACTCCCTAACTTACCTAAAGGATAATATGAAGATACCTTAGGTAATTTATTTGATCTTTCCAAATTTGAGCTTTTGTATCTGAAAATATGGATAACAGTGGTACCTGTCTTCATAGACACTTTCTGAGATTTGACAGAAATTATACCTATAAAGGAATTAGCCAAGAGTTTTACACATAGCACACGTTCAACAAAGTGTAGTTAAGATAATGATGATGATTATTGCTACCTCTACCTCATAGCATTAGGTACTTAGCTAAAAATTGAAACACCCCTCTGGTTACTCCACCCAGTACTATAATATGTAAATATATCTTTTCCTAAATTAGGTTTTATTTACTGTGTTGGGAAAGTTTGTGCTTCTTAAATCTTGTATTTTCTTGTTGCTTGCATTTTGTAGGAGTTTCAGTAAGTGTTGATGAATCAATACATCATTTCTTTGCATCATTAAACAGGTAATGCTTGTCATTATGCACATTATTATGTTGTATAATTTAGCTTCCTTACCCTATTACATGGATAATGTTGTTGTGTGATGTTGTAAAAATTTGCTACTACTCTAAGGGAGTATTTTAGAACTTACTTTCCTTTTTTCAAAAAAAAAATGATGTTTCTACTACATCATTTGCTTCATTTGCTTCTTTCTCAGAAAAGTAGGAGAAGAGGAGCCTAACTATGTAACTTTCAGGGCAGTATGCATGGCTGATTCAGCAAAATTAATTATTGATTTGAAGGCCAAACCAACTTCTCTTAGTTGGTTTTCTTTGTCCAGAAAATCATCTTCAATTCTGTTTTTCACCTGCCAGAAAAAGCATCTTCTCTCTTGTTATCAATGACCTTTGACTTATCAGTGGCATTCCAAACATTGTTATTTTTGCATCACCAATAAAATATATCAGGTCAACCACCTTGTCAATTTCAACTTTTTACTTTTCTATTCCCCTTGCATTATTTGTGGTTGGAGGTGTAAGAGAAGAGTTTCAGAGTTTCTGCAGATATTTTGGGGAAAGGGTGATTCTTTTTTTTTATTTATTTCAGCATATTATGGGGGTACAGATGTTGAGGTGAAAGGGTGATTCTTGAATCAACACTATAGGATCTGGATTTTTTTTTCATCCTTTTAAGCAAAGTTTTTCCTCAGTCAACTTTGGAGAAATATACCTTGTTGTTTAAGGCTCTGTGACTTCCTAACCTCCCATTGGCTTCTCAGTAGTGCAGATCTCTGGTATTCCTACTAGCTAGAGGAATATTTGAAACAAATTCAAAGAGATGGCAAAATTATTCCCTTTGTTTCTTATGCCATGCTTCCACTCACTGAATCTGCTATTCTGGAGCAAAGGAGTGAATGGGAATTATTCTTTTTTTGGCCCATCCTCCTATTGCTAAATTAGAAACTTCCTATTTTGGGCCAGAATTTGCTTCAATCTTCAAAAATAACTATTTCAGCAATAAATTTTATAATTAATAAAGCTTCTAGCTTTAGGTTGACCAAGACTTTCAGCTAACTCCAAATTCATAAATCTATCAAGAAATTGTTACAGGTCAGTTTTACTCTTGGCTAGATCATCAGTTTTCTCATATAAATGAGCCGTTACGATGGGGCTCTGAGGTTTCTATGCCATTCAGAAGAATATGTATATATATCACTTTTCTTTTAATAACTCACAGAGTCCTATATTTCACATATACTCTGTACCAATGGTCCAGGAATCAACATTAGAATTAATTCACTAACCAGTGTCCACACCTGAATTCTATTCAACATCCTGGTCTCTCAGTTCCTTGGTTTCCATAACTGTAATGATTTTTTCTTCTATTCTACTTTGCCTTTCAAGCACGTGATCATACCCTAGATCTCTAAAATTTCAATTTCAAACATTCTACTCTCTGACTATCATGTCCTGTCCTACTAGATCCTCACTGTCCTTTAGCCCCTTGGGGACCTCTAACCTCTAGTCAATGTCCAGTGACTTTAATTTTTCTTTTTTTTTTTATTTCAGCATATTATGGGGATTCAGATGTTTAGGTTACGTATGTTGCCCTTGTCCCCCGCCCAAGTCCGAGTTTCAAATATATCCATTCTTCGGGTGGTGCGCATTGCACTCTTTGTATTACATATACCTATCCCCTCCTCCCTCCCCTCTCCCCCCTTCCCCAACTTTAATTTTTTTTTTTTTACTATCTATCACCCCCTTTGTGTCTTTACTTATCTTTTTACCCAGCTATATTCCATGACGAGGCACTATGTAAATACCCATAACTTCCTTTCCTTTTCTTCCTCTGTTATATTGCCTGGCAAAACCCCCAAATTGCTTTGACGCCAACTAACTTGCTCTATATCTTCAGTTGAACGTTACTATAGAAAACGTTGTAATTATCCTTGCTGTACTAACTTTAAATTTACTTCCACAAATTCATTTAATCAACTGGTATTTACTGGGGACCAACTATATATGAGGCATGATCTGAGTGCTGAGGGTATATTAGTGAAAAACAAGTAGAAAACTCACTTTGCTCATAGGGCATATATTCAAATGGGAGACAAAGAATGAATAAAATGTAAAATATATATTAAGTTACCAGTGAGTGCTAAGGAGAATATAAATTAGAAAAGGGGCATAGGAAGTGTTGGTGGGGGGAGAGAAAGGGTTGTAATTTTAGCTTATAAGGAAGGCATCACTAATTTCAAAGGTAATTTTATTACTGCCAGTAAATTCCCAATCCCATTCTAGACAGCTTTTTCACACTTTACTTTCTGTAAATCCCTAACTCCCTTCCCTCTTTTTCTCCCTTAGCTAATGACCTCACCACCTATCTAGTTCACAGATAAAAGAGATGCAATAAAATATGAACTGTCTCACATTTCTACCATCAGCTCCATCATCCTACGTGTATCTGTACCCATCCACTGTGTTTTCCCTTCAGCAATAATGAAGTATCTCTTTTTTAAAAGTAAACCTCTCCACTTAAGCACCGAATCCCACTCTCTTTTTCCTTTCTAGGGACTTTGCTCTGAGAATTTTTCCTTTCCTGCAAGTCTCTCCCTCTCTATGGGAGCATCCTCATCAGAAAACAAACATCTTTAAGATCTCAACTTTAAAAATCTTCTCTTGACCTCACATTCCTTTATAGCTTGGCCTCATTTTCTCTTGCCCTTTGTAACAAAATTCCTTGATAAAAGTTGTTCGTATTCACTCCCTCTAGATCTTCACATTCCGTCCGCTCCTTAAACCACTCCAGTTGAGTTTTCATTGTCACCATTTGACTGAAATAACTATTTTTTTCCTTCTTGCTACAATGTTTTCTTTAGGTGTCTGTGGCTCCAGAGTCACTGGTATTCCTCCTTAACTATACCTCTTGGTATCTTCCTCCTCTAACAGATTTCTAGTCTTGAAGTGCCTCTAGCCTTTGGCTTTGGCTTTTTTCTCCATCTACACTTTTTTAGAGTATGATCCCATGGCTTCCGAGACCATCTCTTCAATGATGGCTCTATAATTTATATCACCTGCTCTGTCCTTTCCCCTAAGCTTAACTCAAGTTTAGTCTAACTAAATGAAATTGCTACTTTAACATGCTGAAAACCAAAATATATTTTCCTCCCCACTTCCATCCTCTATTTTCTATCTCAGTAATTGACACCCAGTTCCTTGGGCCAAAAAAATCAACAGTCGTTCTGGATTCCTTTCCCTCACTAATAGTTCTTGACTGCTTCAAAATATACACTTATCTAGCTTCTCACCATCCCTATGGCTATAAATTTAGTGTCAATAATATTATCTCTAGCCATCATGTTACTACCAAAGCCTTCTAATTTTTCTGTCTGCCTAAATTGGGTTTTGCCTATCTACTCAACCTCATCTTTCCCCAAACTTCCCCTTATTCACAGTGTTCCAGACATACTGTGCTTTCTGTACTGAGAACATATCAATTTCATTTCCATATCAGGTACTTAGCTCTTGCTATTCCTTTTGCATAGAACATTCTTCCCTGTTGCATGGCTGCCTCTTTCTCATTCAGGCTCAAACATTTCAGCCTTTGACTTGTCAGTAGCATTCAAAATGTTATTTTTGCATCACCAGTAAGATATATCAGGTCAACCACCTTGTCAATTTTAGCCTTTTACTTTTCTATTCCCCTTGCATTATTTGTGGTTGGAGGTGTAAGAGAAGAGTTTCAGAGTTTCTGCAGATATTTTGGGGAAAGGGTGATTCTTGAATCAGCACTATAGGATCTGGATTTTATCTTTCATCCTTTGAAACAAAGCTTGTTCTCTGCCATCAGATAGCTGAAGGCCCTTCTTTCATAATGCAACTGAAGCAGCCCCTTTCCCCATCTCCTCTACCATTACTCTTCTCAATTTACCCTATTTTATGTATTCATAATACATACCAGTACCTGGTATTATTCTATTTATTTATGTGTTTAAATGCTTATTATCTCTTTCCTCCCACTAGAATTATAGCCTGTAGGTGCATAGACCTGATGTCTTATTTAGCTCTTCTCTCTGTTGCCTGGCATATAATAAGTGATCAACAAATATTTGTTGAATGCTTGATTCCTAGAGCAAACTAAAGCCACAATAAAGCTGTCCCCGGGCTCCCAACAGTGGAACAGACACATGAGTTTGAAAAGGAAACAAACTCTTATAGACATAGAAAATCTTTTCTAAGCAAAACTAACATGATTTTTGTTAAAATATGGAAGAATACGAGGGCCGCCAGACTATGAGAACACATGTTATGCACCTGGAACCTGGAAGGATTACAGATGTTGGGCTGGCAGGCTCACTCCTTACTCAAATATAAGGAGAAAAAAAAAATCTGTAATTTACTTTGTTGGTTGAGCCATAACCATAGACTATGGAGCAGGGATAGCAAATAGACTGTAATTTAAGTTAAGGCCTATTGGTTAGTAGTTGCTGTCTCTAGGTCATTTTATTAGTAAGGATTCTGGACTTGGAAGGAAAACCTGCCATAAATGTGGGAAGCAGGAGTGGCAATATAAGGGTCATGTATTTGGTTTTTATTATCTGCAGTCCGTAAACAAAATGGGATATTTCTTGTGGTTCTTTGTTAGTGATATGACATCTGAGGATTCCTTGAACTTAAAATCCCTGATATTTTTATTTTCTTGCTGGAAAATTAAGCTATAGTGAATCCTAATTAACCTAGACCTGTGTTTTCTCTGGCTCAAAAAAAAAAATGAATAAATAAAGCAAAATATCAACCAAAGCAAACCAAAATTATACCAGAAATGTCCTATTTTGTATAGCATAGTTATTTAAAATATTTAAAATAGTGTTTTTTTGTAGAATATCTCTATTTTTTCTTGAGTGTCACTCTTTTTGAGCTCATTGTGTAAGAGGTAAATATTTCATATTTCATACCACTCTTTTTTGTTTGTTTGTTTGCGACAGAATCTCACTGTGTTGCCCAGGCTAGAGTGCTGTGGCATCATCCTAGCTCACAACAACCTCAAACTCCTGGGCTCAAGCAATCCTTCTGCCTCAGCCTCCCGAGTAACTGGGACTATACAGGCATGCGCCACCATGCCCGGCTAATTTTTTCTGTATATTTTCAGTTGCCCAATTAATTTCTTTCTATTTTTGATAGAGACGGGGTCTTGCTCTTGCTCAGACTGGTTTCGAACTCCTGAGCTCAAACAATCCACCCGCCTCGGTCTCCCAGAGTGCTAGGATTACAGGCCTGAGCTACCACACCCGGCCTCATACCACTCTTTTTTTTTATTTTTTTTTTTTTTATTTCAGCTTATTATGTGGATACAGATGTTTAGGTTGTTGCCCTTGCCTCCCCACCACCCCCCAAGTCCGAGTTTCAAGTGTGCCCATCCCTCGGATGGTGTGCATTGCACTGTTTGTGTCATACCACTCTTAATTAAGATTACTACTCCACTTTTAAAAGGAGCACATTGCCTATCGTTCTTAATACTTCATGTACGTATTCCAGAGCCAGGAGTAAAAAATGTTTGACTATTATAATTGAATCTATTTCTTCCTTAACCTGGGTCAGTGGACCAATTTAAAAATCCCACCAGGAATATTCTAATTATTATATTTCAAGAACTGTTTCCTACCTTAACTAAGAGTCTGGCTCCTGTCACTGAATCATTTTATCCATTACTTCCTAGAACCCCAGTGAATGCATTTCTCGTCACTGGAATAACAATAAATACCAAATGAGTCCACAGAGATAAATGCCAAACCAACAATCCAAAACCCCCAAATTCCAAATTTTTGATAGCTTTTAATTGAACTTTCAAGGAATATGAAGTTTGTGAACTCATCATAAATTACAGCCCTCTCTTACTAGATCATTTTGAAACCTCATACTCCCCTTGCATGCTACTTTGTATATGAAAGAATATGGCTTATAAGGATGGATGGGTGGATAAATAGATAGATAGCATAGAGATATATATGTATATACACACATATCAATATAGATAGGTATAGAGATAGATATACATGTGTGTGCATGTATGTACACACATTAGAATATATATCAATATGGTTCTTCCTAAAGACCTTCACAGATCACTTGTAGACATTCAGGTAGCTAGCCCCTACATCATTGGGAAAGAGTATACACTCTTATTTCTCCTACACACTGAAGATGCTGACATCTGAGATGTGAATAAGTAAATAAATAATAGCTGCTATTTACTGACTACATACCATGTGCCGGTCAGTGTTCTTAACACTTTACAGGTGTTATTTAATCTTCATAATAACCTTATCACATAGCTTACTATTGCTATCTATATTTTTATGAATGAAGAAACTAAAACAAAAAGAAATTCAGTAACTTACTCTAGTCACAGAGAACTGTCAGTGAGTGGCAAAGCCAGAATCTAAACCAAAACAGTCTGATGCGACGAGATGGCCAAGGGGTTAAGGCAATGGACTGCTAAACCAAGACAGTCTGGCTTTAAAACCTGTATTCTTAAACCATTATACTGTACTGCCTATTTATAAGAAGACCACTTAACAAAGACAGGCCACAAGCAAGCAGATTGAATACAAATCACTAAACCACCAGATTCATACATTCATGTAATAAATAAGTCTTCACTGCCCACCATATTATAGAGATAAGCTAGTGGATAGATAGTTTCCTGTCCTTGAATAGCTCACAATCTATCAAGAGAGGATCAACATGTGAGAAGTAACTATACAATAACTAAAACTATACACACATATACACATACAAATATATATATACATATATGCATATAGATATTCACTTCACTGTGGTATAAAGATGACATAATTACTTCTGCTAGGGTGAAAAAGTATTATATTTGACTTGACTTCACAGAAATTACATTTCCAAGAATGAGATATAATAAAAATTAGAAACCAAAAATTGGTCTTCCAACTTCTTAGGTAATCAGAGTTACTGGATCCTACTTTAGAGTAAATAACCTTGTGTTAGGCAAGCAAGTATTGTTATATGTTACCTCTATTGAGCCCTAACAGTAGGTCAACCCATATCTGTATAGCAGCCCACACCTTCTCATCCAGACTAAGCACTGTAGTTTTCTTCATACTTCATGACCCTTTTCTTGTATTGTGGCTTCTCATAGGTCATAGAGAAAAAAGGGAGAAAGTCATCAAAATATCCAAGTCTTCCTGATCTCTCATACATGAAGCTTCACAACTACATTCATAAAGAGGAAATTGATGTACAATGGTTTTACAGATCTTAAGATGTTAGTATTTTTGATGTTCTTGATGACGTTAATCCTATTAATATGTCTGGATTTTCCTTTTTTATTAGATTATTTTCACTTCTTCCCATTTTTAATCTCTTAAAAAATGACTTCCAAATACTTTACTTCACTATTTTTAAAATGTGGTACTCTTAACTGAACATAGTATGTGTTGTGGCCTCCATAGAGTATAATGACATTTTGTCTTCCTGTCCCCTAGAAATAAGCTTCCTATTAGTAAGATAGGAAAAGATGCAGCTGATTGATTTTACTTAGGATAAAACTCCTTATTAGCTATACCCACTTCTGTTGAGTTATTAATAGATGTCATTATATTAAACATAAAATGAGACTTTCTGTAGTTTATTGCCATGCTTTTAATTCTTGGTTTTATGGACATAGATAATATTGGTGAAATATAATTATTAATAGTTTTGAATTCAAGGAGACAGTTGGATAAAGGCAAAAACTAAATCCTGGAGAAAATCAGTATAACTTTTTTTAACTTCAGTTTTATGGCAACCTGAATACATGTGTTGATTTATTTTTGTTAGAGAGTAGGACAAGCAGTTTCTGAATTTTGAAACACTATTATAAAATTAATCACTTTCTATTGTAATTACATCAGTTTCCATTAGAAAGGACCATGTCTTTTCATATTTCCATTCATACTGTCTCGCCCATTTTCTGGAACTTAATAGATAGGTAACATGTTTCATGGGCCTTCCTTGAATAATTGTTCAAAGGCTTATTTTTGAAAAAGCTCTATCAGATTTAAGGAAAACAATAATTTTTTAAAAAGCCTTCTTTTTATATACATATCTCTATGTTAGTTTGGCCTCATTTTTATCTTTCTTCTTTTTTCACACCTTCTATTTTCTTTACACATCAAATATATGGTTGTATTCTGTCATATATTGTTCTTTAATATGAATATAATTTATTATTACCCCAAGACAATGGTAAGTGCTTTTAGAGCAAGGATCATCTAGTATGTCTTATATGTATCTTCCATAGGGCTCAGCACAAATGTTACACATGTAGAATTTACTTTGTGCAACTGAATTGAATTCTCAGCTATGTTTAACCACATAGAACTTTAAAGTTTAGGCTTAGGAAGTTTTTGTGCCTAAGTTACACAACTCACTGACCCTTTGCCACTATAACTCCCATTCAAACCTTATAATTTACATTTTGGAAGGAAATCTTTTTAAAAGTATGAAAGCATTTCATTTACCTTAATTCTCCAGTATTTTATATAAAATTGCTCATAGACTATTCTTATATTTCTATTACTATTTATATTACAATTAATTTTTACACTTTACCTAAATTAATACTTTACGTTTGATAATCCTTATTGATATCTTACCATGTCCCCCATTGATTATAATGAAAATATTCTATACATTAGCAATTAGAGCAATAGAATAATTGGTTGTTTACCTTTTTTTTTAATTTTTTTTTAAATAATTACTTAAAAATCAAATCTAAGGACCCTGCATTAGAATGTGTTCTCTGATGAAGAGCCTAACTCTACTGTATCCCCAGATCCTATAGTTACAGGTCACCTGGTAATTTATCAATTCAAGGATCAATTGTGATGTAGGAATCCTGTGATGCAGGATTAAACCAAGAAAAATCATCAGATACCAAGATGATTTCCTCCTGGTTATTAGAAGATAGACATGTAAAGGATTATATTATAGTACCCTACAATGCAGTTTTCTTAATATATTACTTTCTGTACCCTCTTCACAGCCCCTTCTAATATTACATTAGACCTCAATTCTGAATAGACTTGGTTCTTCCACTAATTAGCCCTTTGAACTTGGACAAATTACTGTCCCTTTCTGAATTTCTCTATCTATACAGTGAGGGGTTATTTAGTTAGACTATATGAGCTCAAAGATCTTTCTTTTGTAAGCTTTAAATAGTCATTGCTCACTATAGGAGATATCCATGCATAAGAGTTATATATGGGAGGAAAGAATCTTTTTTACATTTTTAAAAATTTACTTGTAATATTGCTTTATATCAATAAAAGTAGCTATAGGCCGGGTGCGGTGGCTCACATCTGTATTCCTAGCACTCTGGGAGGCACAGGCAGAAGGATCCCTTGAGGTCAGGAGTTTGAGACCAGCCTGAACAAGAGTGAGACTCTGTCTCTACTAAAAATAGAAATAAATTAGCTAGACAACTAAAAATATATATAGAAAAAATTAGCCGGGCATGGTGGCGCACGCCTGTAGTCCCAGCTACTTGGGAGGCTGAGGCAGAAGGATCGCTTAAGCCCAGGAGTTTGAGATTGCTGTGAGCTAGGCTGAGACCACGGCACTCTAGCCAGGGCAACAGAGTGAGACTCTGTCTCAAAAAAAAAAAACAAAAGTAGCTATAATTATTGATTACCTAATGGTGGCCTGGTAATTATACAGAATGAGCCAATCAGAGACTTTATGAAATGAATCCTATGGTATCATGGGGATGAGTAAATGTGAATTACTAAAGATGGCTAATGCTCTAGCAAACAGGGACAAAAAAAAGCAAGTATTTTGAAATCTATAAATACAAGTTTAGAAATAAGTCCTATTTAATGAATCTTAGGCAGGCATGATCCTCATTCCCTTCACACTTCCTCTGAGTCTTCCCCTTGCCTCATTTCCTAAATTTACAAGGTCTAAACTATCCAACTGAACTATGATGATGAAGTCTGTACCCTGCTAAAAGTAGAAACTTGAAAACATCATCATAGAAAGGATAGAGAGAACTTTGAGAAAAGCATGGAAAAGTTGGTGAGAAAATGAAACTGTCCTGTAAGCCTTCTCTTTATTATCTTTTAAATAGAGCCTAGACACACATGCATGAAGGAGTACAGTATCTGGTAAACATCTTAGTAAATATTATATTAATAAATAGTAAAAACACATATACACCATGTCAATCATAATTTCATCAGTGTTCCTTTCTTAGTAATAATGTTGGAATTCCTTGGTTCTCTTTTCTATCTAGATTTATACTCTTAATTAACTCATCAAATATAATGACTTCAAATATTGTCTTTATACTAGTCATCTTTCTTGAAATCCAGACTTATATATCCAAATAGCTTCTTGATGTCTCCACTTGGATGTCTGAAGAGATCAGTTTTAATGTGACTAAAACTGAACAACTGATCTTTATCCGAAGCCTGCTTTACTTACAGCTTTCCCCATACTTCCAGTTACTCTGGCCAAAATCCTCACAGTCATCCTTGACTTCTCTCTTCTTCTCTCATTCTACATCTAGTCCATCAGAAATCCTATTGCTTCTAACTTCAAAATATATTATAAGGACAGACTACGTGACCTCCACTGATAATCACCCTACTCCTAACTACCATCTCTTACCTGGATCAGTGCAGTAGCCTCTTACCCAGTCTTCTTTTCTCCTTAATCTGTTCTCAACACGGCAGCCATTAATAATCCCTTTAAAATGTAAGTCAAATTATGCTAGTCTTTTGCTCACAACTCTGTGGTGTTAACTGTTTTATAAAGAATGAAGAACTTACAGTGGCTTCCAAGGCCCTACAGTGTCCAGCCTTCTCATTACTGCTTTGCCCCTTGATCATTTTGCTGTGGTCGCTCTGGCTTCCTTGTTACTCCTCAAAATTGTCAGATATGCTTCTGAATTAAGGTCATTGCACTTTGTGTTACTTTATATTTTATTATATATTATTTATCAACTGTTAAACTGTGTAATTTACTTATTTGTAATGTTTTATTATTATCTGTCACCACCATTAGAATATCAGCATCATGAAGGCAGAATTCTTTGTTTTGTTTGCTTGTGACTCTCGGTAACCTAGAACGGTGCCCGGAACATTGCATGTGATGGACATTCTTCTAGAGACTTTGCATACATTATTTCATTTCATTGTCATCTCTACTTGCACAAAAGAAAAAGTAAGACTCATAGCGGTTACCTAACTTGGCTAAGTCAATATCCGATAAATAATGGCACTGGAATTTATATAACTTCCTGCTCTTTGCCTTCCTTATACAAAGTATATAAAAATAAGAGAATCAAATGATGCATATATATCCATAGATTTGTGTGTTATTTCATGGTTAAAACACTTTTATATAAATATCTATATATAAAAATAAAATATTTTCTATTTTAGAATAGAAATAATTGGCAAATACAAAAATTCAAATATTTTCTTACACAGAAATTACTGTCTTCATCAGTAACATAAATATATATTGCCTTGTTTTGATATTACTTAAGTAAATATTGTTGCTGAAATGATGAGGCATTTTATTTTTCTCCCTCCCCTACAGAATATCCTCTATGCAATCCATAGCAAGACACTGAAACCATTATCATTGTGATTGTACATTCTGTTTGATGGATTGCTCAAGCCTTATAAGATCTCATTTGTACTCTCTTTAAAATAAAACTGTGTCAATTAGCATCTTTTCATTATTAAATATATAATTGGAGCATGTCTTTCAGGGGTTTTCAATTTACGGTTTCAAGTCTAGTTCTATCATAAGGCAGTACAGTGCCTGTGTTTTGATTGTAAATTCCTGTATTAGAGCAATATCCTTTCTGAAAAATGATATTTCTATATGAACTAAAATAATAATCTATTTTTTAGATAGTATGTCTATTCTGTAGACATACTATTCCTTACTGCTTCATGTCCCTGGTTAGAATATTATTATTGTAGCTATCAAGAGAGATTTAGCTGTATAAGAATCACTTTGTCTTTGGGATATGTAAATATCTCTAATTTGACATTTGTGCTAACAGTGCATAACTCAATTGTATACAAGACAGAGTAAGGTATGGTGTTTTTTTCATTTGAAATTTAAAAAGCTTGGCATCCTAAACCACCAGATACTATTTTGGTATAATCTCTCACCTTTGTTAACATTTTATTGGATATAAATCATATTGTATCAGGTTGCATAGCGACAATATGGTTTGCCAGGCATTCTATTTTTATAACTTTATTTAAAACTGACATGTAACTTGCTGTACCTGAAACCCCAAGTGAGCCAGTTATTGGAGTGTAACAAAGTTTTGACGTCAGAGTAGCTATTTATTCTACTGGAAACCATTAGCAATGCATTACCCTTTGGCACTGCTGTTTCTTGCAGAAACATGGTTAAAATTTTATGACTGATTTTTGACCAATTAGATTTTTCTTCCTCTTAGAACTAAGAAATTATATATAATACACAAATATATGCATGTGTGTTTGTATCACATGCATATATGTTAAGATATGTAATATATTTAAATATGATTATGTATGTATATATGTCCTATTATACATACAGAGACTTTTAAAAGTTTCTTCTCAAAAGCTAAATACTATAGTTTTATTTTTCTCAACTTTAGGACTGATTATTATTTTATGGAAGGGAATTGTGTATATATTGTTTATTATTATGGATATGGATACTGATAAGCTACATAGTACTGCCTCATTTGTTGGTGTTATTGCTGTTGATATTATTTTAAAAAGACCCGTTAACATTTCATTTGTTTACTATCAGTAGTAGATTCTTTGGAAGTGATAGAGATAATATCATTTTAATCAGTTACAGACAGGTTTTCCTCCTGCTTAGCTTTGACTGTTCCCCCTTCCCTCCAGAGGTACTAAAATAGGCATTGTGCATTCATGCTTGAAGTTAAAGTCTTTTGACTCCTGAGCCAGCCTAGCACCAGCTTACACACTGATCCTGGCCAGTCCATTTTAAATTGAATCTGATGGGGCCACCATTTGAAATCAGGCAAAAGAAAAGATTTCATATTTTTATTTAGTAACCTAGTTGCCTTGTACCCTGTGTAAAAACATTGCCAGACTCGTGTTTGTGGAACAACTTGGCTATGGCAGCTGAGGAGATGCCTATGTTTAGTAAAGAAAGTTAATTCATTCATATTCGAGTTTGACACCTTAATTCAACAATTATTACTGCTATTGTTGTTAGTGCATTATCTGCTTATTAATCCTCACGTATTGTTGAATTGATGGCCTTTCCTTGGAAAATTCAAATATTTTATATATATTTTATAAATCAGAAGACATGTGATAATTTTTCATATCTGCATTTTTTGTATTTTAACATTTTATTTATTTTTAATTGACAAAGCAACCCTAGTTCGAATTTCAGCCTTCCACTACTATTGACAATAGACAGATTATTTCAACATTCTGAGTCAGTTTCCTCATGTGTAAAATAGGTATACTAATAACTACCTCAAAGATTATTGTTTTGTAAGGATTAAATGAACTAACAAACATAAAGCCCTTAACTCAGTGTCTGGCACATAGTACAAATTCAGATGGTAGCTATCAGTGCTACTAGACATTGTGACTCTTCTTGGCTGCAGAGACAATATGGCATAGTGCTTAATAGAACAGGCTTTAGAACCAGATTACCTGGGTTAGAATCCCAGCTCTACTACTTACTAACTGTGTAACTTTCATGAAGTCTCTTAACTCTTCTGCCTCAGTTTCTCCATCGTAAAATGAGGGGAAACTATAACACCTACCTCACAGATGTATTTGATGATTATATGCTTTAATCACCAAAGTCAAGGAAAATGTGTTTTTAAAACAGTGTTTGGGCCATAGTATGAGTTTAATAAATGTTAGTTATTATTATTCAGAAATCACTGAATGTGAGCTTCCTGGTAATTTTAGAGATCTTACAAATCCAGGCCTGGCATTTTATAATGATTAAACAGACCCAACTACAGAAAGAAGTCACACGGCATTTCTGGACATTTTGACACCAAGCCCAGCAATCCTACAAATAGCCTTTCAACAAATATTTATTGTAAAGCTCATTTAAACACAAATAAATTAACCCAAATAATTCAAACCAAAATCCAAATGAATTCATTTGATTACTTTTGCAAAACCGTGTTTTTTCAGATTTTGTTGTTGCTTTTCGTTAAGTTGAAATATGTGTTCCCTCCAGGAAACCTAGCTGTGCTGATATGAGGCTAACCTGATTAATTCTGATTCAAGATTGTTCCTGTTCTCAAGCACACAATAAGGTTGTCATCAGACAGATGATTTCTGTCTCATAATACCTGCCAGTGACCTAACCATCCACGTTGGTGACATGGATGCTAGATCTCTATAATTCCATTTTTTAGTGCCCTCTGCCCCTGAAGGGTGGATGCTAAAACTAGAGCAATTAATAGACTTTTTCTACTGACACATCATTCTACTTTTGTAAAAAAAAAATATATATATAGCTCAAGAATTACTGTATTAAGAAGTTGTTGAATCAGTTTCACCACAGAGGTATGCAAACAGATGCCCTGAATCAACCCTTAAAAGCTGTCTATAGTATTACTTTGACATCTTGGTCTTGGAATTAACTTGACCTGGGTTTAGTTCTTACCACTGCTAGCTGTGTGACCTTGAGGAATTTTTTTATTCACCCATTATCAAATATTTACTGAGAACTCATTTTGTCTCCTATTAGCATGCTAGGTAAGCTGATAGAAAGATAGATAGAAATATTCTCTAAGTCCATGTTTCTATAGTTATAATTCAAGGATAAAAATGTTTACATTATGTAATTTATAAGATTATGATGAAGGTCAAAATGTGATCATCTCAATTAAAATATTGTGTGAATCATAAAGTTGTATACTAGTATTATTTACTGTGAGCTCTCTGAGAACAGGGACTATGTCTTACTTTGTTACCTCCATATCTGTCTACATTGTACCTGATGTATAGAAGTATTCAGAAAATGTCTACAACAGACTGATTTTCTTTAAAATCTCAAAAGTACTTATACAGAAGAATATTATTTCAAAATTTAAACTTAAAAGTATAGATGATTTATTCTTTCGATTTTCTAACTGTATTCATATATACTTAAAAGAACGTGGAACATTACTGTGGGATTTCCTGCAAGAAAATATGGTCTTAGACAAAATCACTTTTATATTTGCGCTATTATCAGCAGTTCCTACTTTCTTCCTGTAATACAGGGTTTGAATTAAAAGAAATTATAAAAAGTTGACACCAGGCATGGTGGCTCACCCCTGTAATCCTAGCTCTTTAGGAGTCCAAGGCAGGAGTATCTCTTGAAGACAGGAATTCAAGACCAGACTGAGTAACATACCAAGACTCTGTCTCTACAAAATATTTTTTTAAAAAATAGCTGGGTGTACTGGCAAACACCTGTAGTCCCAGCTACTCGGGAGGCTAAGGCAGGAGGATTGCTGGAGCCTAGGAGTTCGAGGTTATAGTGAGCTATGACGACACCACTGCACTCTGTCTCAGGCAACAGAGTGAAATGAAACCTGTCTCAAATAAATAAATGAATAAATAAATGAATGAATGAATGAATCTATTATGCTTAAAAACTGATATTATTTTTATGTACCTACAGCCATAGTTAACCTCCAGATTTTTGAATAATTTATTTTATATATCACATATATAAATTTAATGAGTGGCTGAATATATATATTATTATTCAAAGATTAATAATCTTTGAATAATAAAATCTAATTATTGTAGTAATCAACTCCTTAAAAATCTAATTATTTGGACACTATATGTCTATTAATGTTATTAAATGGATTAAAGACATAAACATCAGCACACTGAACCATACCTAAAAATATTTCATGAAGCATATTTTAATAATGTAGGAAATGAAATCTTATGGACCAGAACATAATGATGTATTAGGCAACATTAATCTGACAAAAAGGTCAGATCCTAAGGATTATCCTTGCATTGCATGTCCAAATTGAATCTAATCACCCAATCACCTTTTTGCAAAATAATTGCAATTAAGATATATGTAAATTAAATTAATGCTTGGTTTAGAACATTATTTCATACTAATGTCCACTTGCATATCCTTTTAAAATGAGAAACGATACATAATAGTTATAGGAATAAAACTCAGCAACCTAAAAGTACTGAAAAGCACTGGAAAATAGTATGGCTAAAAGAAATTTTCTTCTGAAATACACTCAGCTAATTAGTTTGCATTTACAGAGGGAATGAATTTTTCTTACTTCCACTGAACTTAAAAAGAGGTGAAAATCCACTAAAATGCACACTACCAACTTTAAGTTTTAATGAACTTTTTTCAGAGGTCAGAAAAGGTGCATTTTCTTTTCCTTAGACTAAAAGCATTTACTGTTTTCCATAATCTTCTTGTTATAATATGTAATAACGACACTGAGTTTTGAAGCTAATAAGAACCACCAGCGGGAGAAAGGTTTTCATGGTTTCTCTTCCTTCTCTGGATGTATCATTTCAGTATTCTAATAGTCAGCAGCATTACCAGTGACTATTCAAGAGTGCAGAAAATACATAGTATGTTTTCCTGGAGCATCTATTTGTCTTATTGACAAATATATCAAACATTATTTTATATTATAATGAATAAATATAGAGTAGAATAATATGTACATTACTTTGAAAATTCAAACACCAGACTTCATGAGCTGTAATTTCGAGCTAGTAACTGGTTTCTTCATTTGGAAAGCACTGTCAATTTCTATTATAGATCTTTCTTTCATTTTTAGATACGTGGTTCTATGTAGTGATTTTTCTTATTTATTTAAATTGAATTCAAGGCCATTTTAAAGTCCATCTATCAGCAGGTATTAGGGTGGGATTTGGCCATTTCAGACTTGTACTCTAAAGTTAGGGCCCAGTTGATGTATGAAGACTGGTTAGTGCCCATACCACTTCTGTGTGAAAGACTTTATTGTTTACTGCCAGTAAGTTGAATTTCTCTCATCTCAGTGTTTCTAGCAACTGCAGTCCTTTGCCTTATGTGACAACCATTATCCTTTACTGTAATAGTGTTTAATTTTCTCCCACTCATTTACTTCATGTTTGTTTTACATACCTCGTTGATAAAAGCTGCCATCAACCTGGAGTATAACATTCCTCATAGTCTTGATAGACATGCCAAAACCTCTTTTCTTTTTTGCTGTACCTAAGCATTGCTCCAACTTAAAGAGGCTATAAGTGAGAACCCCTCAGGAAAATCCCTCAAATATAACTTACCTGTCTTGATGTTGATTCTTTGGGTTGGTGGTAAAATGTAATTTGGAAACATTCTCTAGATGATTGTGGTATTCACCTTAATTAGAGACCACTGGTTTAAATCATCTGGCCCAATCAAACCTGGATTTAGACAGTGATCCAAACATGCTGCTTCACAAATGCCAAGCATTCAAAGCTATTAATGTTTAAGTTGTGATAGAATTCCTTAATAACTGATAGAATCAATGTGGTATTTTGTCAGCGTGCATCCATAGTGATTATTTAGAGGCTGAACTCATCTAAACTACTTTGGAATGTGTAAGTATTAGAAAATCATGCCTAGGAGAGATGGACACTTCTTATTCTAATTATCTCCCTAAGCTTTCAAGAAAATTGGATGAGAAGGTTGTCTAAAGGAAACAAGGTTCCAGCATACAGGAGCCAGACATATTAGAAATCATGGAAGGATCAATTTAAGGGCATTTTAAAAATACTGTGTGATAATTATTACTCAGAAAAAACCAGACTGTACATAAAATAAATCTTTCTACATATGAAATAAAATGCCCCCCTCTGCCGCCACCAAGAAAAGTATCCCAGAAGGGGAGAATACTCAAGAAAGAAATTTTGTTTAAATAGTATTGTGATTGGAAAACCACCCTTCAAAGTAAAATACTTCAAAGTTTCTTCTTCATGTATTAGTAGTACATGTACTACTAATGTATTACATATACTATTAATGTATTAATAGTACAGTAGTACATGCATTAGTAGTTAATGTAATAATTAACCTTAATTGAATTCCCTGTCTTTGGTTGGTATGAATTGTGAATTTTCTTTTCTTTGTTAATAGAACATGCTAGCATTTTTCCTTTGAGTGGATTTAAGTTCATCCATGATATTGTAGGTGGCAAGATACAAACAAAAATTTAAAACACACACTGTGTTAAACTGATTGACTATAATTATAAGGTAGCTTTAAAACTTCTTATAACTCTTAGAAATGTGAAAGATAAATTTCTAAAACTATGTCCTTGTAACAATTGTATTCAGTTAAGCTTATATATTTGTTGCAGAAGCAGCAGGATGTGTATATAAAAGATAAATAGCATTACAAACTAGCATGTACTGAGTGCTAAATGAATCATCGGTAAGCTCTGTAACTGTCTGGAATAAATTATCATCAAGCATTGGAACAATACAGGCTTTATATGAGAGTGGCAGTGAGTGGGGTAGTGGGGAGACTGGGGCAGTGGGATTTAAACACGAAGTAGATATTTTATGTGAGAATTACATGTAATCAAGGATTCAGCGTTTGAATATTATGTAAAAAGAATAAAGTAAGATGTTAAGAAAATCAAGGAAGAAAGAAATTCTCACCAAGAAAATGTTATCAAAATTTTTCTTGTTCATTTTTTATCTCTTTTATAATATCAAATTATAACAGATAAACTTCCCTGAGGAGGGTCCAAATGTAATGAAACGTTTTCCAGGCCATGTATTTAGGAAAATCACATTTTTATTTGGTGTTTCTGTTTATCTACTGAGGATATTCACCAAACATTAAGACCAGAAGAGTTCTTTCATTTTAAAATTGTTATATATTCATTTACTAAGTTTGTACTGTTCCTTTTTTTTTTCTTTTTATTTCAGGATATTATAGGGATACAAACATTTTGGTTACATGTTATGACTTTGCCTCACCCAAGCCAGAATTAGAGGAATGACCTTCCCCCATACCATGCTCACCTCATCCATAAGTTGTGAGTTTACCCACCCCCACCTCCCCAACCCCCAATAAATATCACTACTATGTGAGCACCTTAGTGTTGATCAGTTAGTGCCAATTTGATGGCGAGTACATATGGTGCTTATTCTTTCCATTCTTATGATACCTCACTTCAGAGGATGGGCTCAAGCTCTATCCAGGATAATATAAGAGATACTAGATCACCATTGTTTTTTGTAATTGAGTAGTATTCCACTGTATACATATATCATACTTTATTACCCAAAGGAACAAAAGACATTCTATAATAAAGACATCTGCACTTGAATGTTTATGGCAGCACAATTCACTATTGCAAGGATGTGAAAACAACCCAAGTGCCCTTCAATCCATGAGTGGATTAATAAAAAAAGTCTCTGCTATTCTAAAGCAATTACAAAAGCTATCTTTCCAGCAATCACCTCTCTCCTTGTCTTCAGTACTGCATGCTTCAGTGCTTCATGTATCTTGCCAACTATGTCAACCTAATAATACCATCCTTTATATATGTAGATGAATTTGATCTGCTCATGTTTTAGTTACTTTATTATTTTATCCGTGAGATAGGTTAGCCTTTAGTTGTTTTTGTTTGTTTTTTTTTTTTTTTCTTATAGTGTCTTTCTTGAATTTTGTATAGAGTTATACTGGCCTTGTTAATTGAGTTGAAAGAAGTTTCCTATCTCTGTAAGAGTTTATATAATATTTGTGGCATTTGTTTATATAATAATGGGGTTATTTAAATGTTTGGAAAAATACATGGTAAAGCCATCTGAGCCTATTTTTTTCTCTGTGGGAGGTTTTATAATTATAGATTTAATTTCTTAATGGTTTTAGGATTATGTATATTTTATACTTATGACAGTTTTAGTAGGTTATAATTTTTCTCAGAATTTTTTTCATTTAGTCTAAATTTCAAATTTAATAGCATAAAGTTGTTAATAATATCCTCCTATTGTATTTTTAATATCTGTAGTTACATGATTTTTTTCATCTCTCTTATTGGTAACTTGTACATTTCTTCTTAATCATCTTTATAGATTGTTAATCAATTAGCATTTTCAAAAAATAAACTTTTATTTTTTGATCCTTTTTATTGTATGTTCCTTTACTATTTGAATTTTCTTTTTTCTTCTTGTTTTTATAATGTCCCTCCTCTTCTTAGGAGTTTAATTTGCTGTTGTCTTAATTTATAAAAATGAATACATAGGTCATTGATTTTCAGCTCTATTTTAAAATATGTGCATTTAAGAATATGAAGTTTTCTGTAAACATGGTTTTAAACACATACCACAAGTTTTGATATGTTGCATTTTCATTGAGTGATAAATTATGCTGTACTTTTACCATTATATAATTTTTTTTTTACCCATGGATTTTGAAGTATATTACTTAATTTCTGAACATCTATGGACTTTCCTGTTTTCTTTATTTTTCCTTATTTTCCTGTTACTGATTTCTAGTTACATTCCATTATGTTTAGAAAATTCAATCTGTATGTTATCAATCCTTTGAAATTTGATGAGATTAGTCTTTAACCCCAGCATACAGTCTATGATTTATATACTTCATGTACCCTTAAAAGTATGTTCTGTAGTTTTCGGGTGTGAGGATTTTTATGTGTCATTTACATCAACCTTGATAATTGTTTCAAATCTTCTATCTTTCTGCTTATTCTATATTTGCTGAAAATGATGTTTTAAAATCTACCATTATGATTATTTATCTGCTTTTAGTTCTATCAATTTTTGCTTACATATTTTGAAGCTATGGTATTAGATGTATGTAAATGTGTAATTGGCATGTTTTTCTGGTAGAATCATATTGATAAAATACCTCTTTTAGTTCTAATACTATTTCTGTTTTAGAGTCTGTTGCGTTTGATAATAGTGTAACTATACCATCTTTCCTTTGTTTAGTGTTTACATTGTGTCTTTTTCTATGTTACTTTCAACTTCTTTGACTTCTAACATTTAAATTGTATTAGCCTATAGTTGGATTTTTAAAATACAATGTGATGCTCTTTGTCTTTTAATTAGAGTATTTAGTCCAGCAATATTTAATTTAATTACTGACATATTTGGGGTTAATCTACCTACCATCTTCTTTTACTTTCTATTTGTCCAGCCTTTTCTATGTTCCTTTTTCTCTCTTTTATTATCTTTTTAAAAATTATTCCACTTCCTCATTCTGTTTGCTCATTTTCTGTGTATTATTTTATTCTCTTTGAGTATACTCTGGTGATCGCAACATGCTTGATTGTCTAGGACTATCTAATATAAATTAATACTTTTACCTCTTCCTGGACATTGTAATTGTAAGGACCTTGGATCATGTTAACTACATTTATTCCACACTTGCCTTTTGTGCCACTACCATGTATTTTAACTCTAAATATATATCGAACTTCCAAGAAATTATTATTATTTTATACAATAAAATTTCATCTGGAATTACCCATCTGTTGCACATTCCATTACTCTTCATCTTATTATTCATTTCTTTGCTTTTATTTGTGATTATTTTCCTTCTGCCTAAAGAAAATTGTTTTTAATATTTCTTTTAATATAGGTCTCCTGGATGTGAATTAGCTCGGTTTTCTTTATCTGAAAATATCTTTATTTCTCTTTTATTTTTGGAGGAAATTTAATTGTCAATTATTATTTTTGTCTTCTGGCTTCCATTATTTAGTTCTAACTGTTGCTCCCTTGAATGTAATGTATTTTTTTTCTTCTGCCTGTTCTTAATAATTTATTTCCTTTTGCCTTTTCAAATTTTACTATGATGGTCCCAGTTTTTCATTTTTGTTTTTATATGTATGTTTATCCTCTTTGGAATTTATCGTGTTTTTTGAATCTGTGGCTTGAAATCTTGCATCATTTTGGAAAGCTCTCGGCCATTATGTCTTTAAACATTGTTTTTACTCCATTCTCTCTCTTTCTTCTTTTTTAAATTCTAATTTTATGTATGTTAGATTTTCTTACCATGTCTCATGTCTCTTATGCTCTTTTCTATATTTTCCAAATTATTTCCTCTCTCTTCAGTCTGAATATTTTTTACTGAACTTTCTTTCATGCCCCTAATGCTTTCTTGGGATATTTCTAAGCTATTCTTAAACTCATCTATTGAATTCTTAATATCAGTTATTATATTTTTCTGTTTTCTATGTGGTCTGGTTTTCATTTTCCTGTTTTCTATAGTGACATATCTGGGATAAAAATATCTAATTTATCCTCTTGAACATGTTTACCAGTTATTTTGAAGTCCATTCTGGTAACTTTATTGTGTATCCTATATGTGTGTTTCTGTTATATCTTCCTTGAGCTTGGTATTTGGTCTTATCTTTGTGTCTGCCTGGTAATTTTTTATTGGATTTCACACATCTTTTTTAAAAATCATGGAGCTAATTTGAGGGCCTGGAAGATATCTTCCTCCTGGTACCATTTAATATTGCTTCTTTGTAGTCAATTCATCTTAATACATATCAACCTAATGCATTAAGCTTGTGCTCATTGGAAACTGGATTTCAGTACTGGTATGATCTATTTTGGATCTACTCTTCTACTAGTTTTATTCCATGTTTAGTTCTATAGGATCCCAACTAAAATTCTGGTGCTATTACCCAGTCATATCAACCCTGATGGTTTCTGAACTCTAATATTAGTCTCATGCATCCTATGAAGCTGCCAAAAGTTCTGCTCAGTTTCTTAGCACTCAGCTTTCACTTGCAAATAAACAGGCCCTTAAGGGGAGGAACTGCTCCAGTGTTGGGCTCACCTGTTTTTACTTCACTATTTTCCTCTCAATTCCTAGCCTGCTTTTATAGCTCTCTGATTCCTTGAAACAGATAATTGTAATTATCTTATCCAGCTTTTCTATTAATAGTATTTTTTTGGTGGAAGCGTGCGCCTGATCAAGCTCAACTGCTGTAGATAGAAGTTTCTGAATGTGTTGATTTTGATTATCTTTCAGAATGTAAGCTCTGGTGTTTAGAAAAGTGTCTTACATTAAGTAGATGCTCATTTGTTGTTTGTTTTTATAATTGCGCACTGGACAGTCTAACTTCTAAGCCAACTACGTTTGCAACTCACAATGTCCATAAGACTATCTGTTATATGTGAGTGCATGGAAGAGTTATGGGACCTGCTAAGTTGTTATTCCATAACAGGGGAAGATTATTCCACTGATGACATTTCAAAAAGGTTGCTGAGAGATAGAAGTACAGTTGTATTTTATTATTTCTAAAATGTACTTTATTTCCTTAAGTCAATGTCTGAGCTTCAAATGAATCACTAAATCAGTTTTTTAAAAGTATTTCTTGACGGGACAGACATTGGTTAGTAAAGATAATACTGTCAAAAATTTTGAGCAAATTATGCAGATCAGAAAATAATATATTTTCATTCTAGCTCTAAAGTATATGGAAATAATCTTTGACAAGAATATGGCTTAATAATATTTAGAAGTAATTATCAATGTAATAGTCAAAATATGTTGGATATAGCTATGTCTGCAAAGGGCTCTATGGGGTAAACATTAACATATCAAAAGATGAACAGTTCTCAAACTGTAACAAGAGCATGGTGAAATGGAAGGAGAAATATATCACAATAGTGACACATAAGGTAGGTTGGAGAAAAATTCTTTGTGATCAAAAGGTCACAGGTAGTATGCCCAGGAGGTGTTGTGCTAGGAGCAAATCTTTGTCATTGCTCCCAACTCTCAATTGCCAGCAGAGTGATAAAACTGTATCTAAGGAAACAAAAGTAGCTTGGAGCAGGGAGAGAGATGTAACATTTATTAAGACCTTCCTATGCCTAGGCATTTTAGTAGGTGATATTCTATAAATTAATTAATATATACTTCACAAAAGCTCTGTGAAGTTGAAATTGTTCTATCATCCTCATACTACGAATGAGAAGTCTGAATCTTAACAGGAAAATCATGGTCTGGTTCAGTCTGACTCCAAAACTTGTTGAGGTATTTCCACCATACTGGGCTGCCTGAGAAGGGAAGAAATTAAGCAACATGATATACAGGGAAACTGAAACTGAGGAAAATTAAGTAACTTGTCAAATATCACAGGGTTAATAAGTAGCAGAGCCAAAATTTAAACATAAGCATTATGATGCATTTTTCCCTTTCCACTCTACCATGTTGTATTAAGAAAAAATAAACTACCTTCTCAGTGATTGATGTATGTTTGTCCATATACCTTTCTATAGTGTGTGCTCTTGTTCATTTTTATGTTCTGGTGTTTAGCACCTGGTAGATAGGCCTTATTTGGCAAATATTTGTTGAATGCTAAATCCATAGATCTGTAGCTATGAAGATATGGCAAACAAAAACAATTAAATCATTTTAATGAAAAATTAGACAAAATTTGTAGATCGTGACAAGGTAGTAATAGTGGAGAGTTGGAGATCTGAGTTGATACTAAATAAATAGAAACTTGAGAGGTAGTACAGTGTAGTAATTAAGAACATAGATGTTGGAGCTGGCCTGAACTGAGCTTTTGCATTTCTATTCTACCACTTTCTAGCTGTATGTCTTAGGTAAGTGACTTCACTCTCTATGCTTCTTTTCTCATCTGCTGAATGTGGGCTGTAATATCACCTACCTCACAGAGTTATCATGAGGCTGAAATAAATTAATAAATAACAGTGCTTAGCACAGGTTCTGGCACATAGAAAGCTCTCTATGTTTGCTGTTATTATTGCTCAGATATGAACTGTACGTTCATCTACTGTTTTGGCTCTCTCTAAATCCCTTGTTGAGGAAGTCTGATGTGGCAAAAGCAGCCAATTCCTCTGCCCTTTGCCTACAAACCAGTAAAATTTAATAACTGGCAGATAGGTAGCACACTTGGATTAACACAGATTAGTGCTGATACTGATGTGAGAAGCGCTTATATCTACAGTAAGTAGAGCTATTTGAATTTTACTCTTCTTATCCTTTTATGGAATGTTACCACCTAAGGATGTCCTGAAATGCACACAGAAAATGGATAACTGAAATTTATAATAGAACGAACCCTGAATTCAATTCACTTTAAGTTCAATGAAACAAACTTTGTTGAGAATCTAGGTACTGTTTCTGGCAGCTTCTTAAGAAATGTTAGTTCTCTTCCACTCTGCATTGCTCTGCTTTTCCTTTTGGTCCACGTGATCAAAGCTCCCTGCACATCCCATCTGCTAGCTCAGCATGGCTTCATATTTCACCACAGGGTTCTTAATAATAAATCGAAGATGACCTAATCTGTAGCTTAGGTGATTTAAGCTTCAAGTTGCCTCTGCTGCTACTCCTGACTTGATGTGAATTTTAGTGACTGGACAGTCCTAATACATTACATCTTTAATTTATTCTTTCATACCTGAATCTCTTCCTATATTCCTGCCTTAATACCTCAAACCTCAATTTCTTCACAGCTAGTTGCTTTATTCATTTTAGGGAAGGTCTGGCCAATAGTTAGAATCCTCCTATTTGCTGCCACGCTTACTTAATGCTAACATGACTTGGTACACATTGCCTTCTTACAGAACCCCTACTGTTAACATACTACCCACTGCCAGATTATCATGTATTAGCCCTTGCCAGACCCCTATGCCATAGACTCCTCTCTGGTCTCTGCCCAGATTTATATTTCTGGCACTAGAGCCTAGCCCTTTAATCTACTTAAGAATTCTACCACTGCATGTTTCTTTTTTTTTTTTTTTTAATTTTTTTAATTTATTTCAGCATATTATGGGGGTACAGATGTTTCTGTCACACATGTTGCCCCTGCCCCCACCTCCCCCCCAAGTCCCACTGCATGTTTCTTGTGATGCCTTTCAGAGGAAACTACCCTGTAATCAAAAAAATTTCTTTTGTCTTTCCTAATTACAAATTAACGCCTA
>CAUYSK010043439.1:0-18242 GCA_963575035.1 Avahi laniger | reverse complement strand
TCCACTCACTGATCATGAGTTAAGGAGCTCTGGGTTTCTTTGAGTACCACCACATAAAAATTATCTGAAGAACCAAAATTGAAAGATATACTAGTAATCCTTTTTCTTTGATATAAAACAAATAAACCTTATGTCCCATTTGAAGACAAAGAAATTGCTTTCCCTAGTATCATATCAATGTCCTTCTACAAGTACTTGTTTTCCCATATGTAATCTTTGTTGTGTGTTTTGTTCCATTATAATGTCTGCTTTCAGAGTTTCTGGAATGGCCTTTACATATACATATATTTATATATATAAATACAAAGTTAAATTTCATTAAAATCAGAAGAAACACAGCTTAGCTAATGAATTATTCTACTTCAAATTTTTTACCTAGCTTGGAATGCTGTTTCTAAGGCTTTGATGCCAAAGGGAGTGAAGTCATTAAGATGAGTTGATAATACTACAGCATGAGCACTTTCTTCTTATTAAAAAATGTATTTAGATCTTTTGGAATTTAAATTAATTTCTTAATAAAAAGTAAAAGGTTGATGTACAATAGTAAAGAAATCTCTGCAGAAGAAACTGTACATTCAACACTGAAGTTTCATATATCATTTCCTAAAGCTTTGTATAACTCAGAAAAAATATGCCAGGCCCTTTAATAAATAGGTTATATGTTTACATTAAATTTTTTTAAAAATCTTCTTATATATCCTGAATCAAATAAATGGAGTAGCAATAATCAACATATTCTTGAGTATACTGGCAGAGTGGACAAAATGGTAAAGGAAATGAGAGAAAAGGCTTCCATCCAACTTTTTAAACTATAAGTAAATACTGTTATAATTCAATCTGATATTTTGATGACATTTGGTGTGAGAAAGCTGAATGGGAAAAAAAATGTGACTCAAAGACTGGAGAAAGGATTTAGATGCCTCATTGTTACCAGCATTTTAAATGGATGAGTAATACAAATTGTTAGTAAATAGGCACAAAAATCTAGAGAAGAAAAAAAATGACTATTTATAGAACAAAGATAAACTTTCTAAAATATCAATTTATTAAATTTTTCCTTAAAAATGAAGAATAGGCCAAACCAACCACAATCTCAACAAGCATAATTTGAAAAAGGGCAGTTCAGCTTAAGTTTAAAAGGATCTAGTGCTAGGCAGATTCTAATTTTTTAAAAAATCCACAGAAAATAGTCCACAAGACAGGGATAAATCCTCTCATCATGACAGAATAGGACTCTTTAAAGTTTGTGATTCCTCTATGAGGCACATTTTCAAAAAAACAGGGAAGGAATTAAGCTTTTTCAGAGGGAGATAGGGGAACAAAAGAAAGAATAGAAATGAAATAAAGACTTCAAGCTTAATGTCAAGGATAAATCAAAAGGAGGATAATTCCTTTTATTTATATGGAATTGTTGATACTACACATATTTGAAATCTAAAGTAATGAAGCCGACGTTACAAAAATAACAAATGGCTGCTTTAAGACATTTTTTCTGAGTGTTAACATAAAATCTGTCATTAGTATAGATAAATGTAAACTTAAGCATATTGATTACAACACACTTTTCTTCAGTAATGGCATGTGAATGAAGCAGGACATAGTTCAAGCATCAATATGAAAATATACATACCACAGGTTGTTTTGTTATGTCTACCAAGTCCTTAAGGTTATAATACTGATGTTTCTCAAAGGCTGAAAATAGCATGTCTAAAACGTGTTGTTTATCAGCTCGGGCTCGCTTTCCATCTTCTTTCTTTTTCCTTTCATATTCAATCTATATGCAAAAAGCAAAAGAAAGGCATCAGTTCGCCATGCTCACTCTGAAACACAGGACTTCTCTTTTTAGTCATCCAGCAACGATTGGACTTTAAGTTTCGAGGCAGCAGGCCTCTGAATAGTAGTTCAGAACCTGGGGTCCTGGTTGCTCCGAGGGCTCCCCATACCTTCAAAGCTCTAAAACAGTAATAATGTAGAACTATAAGCCATTTTCATCATTTCCTAAAGCTTTAGGTAGCATGTCCATTTCCCCCCAAAAGGCTTTCTCTGCCAACATTACATCCACTCAGTGTGGCTAGCTGGTTAGCTCGTGTTGATCAGAAACTCCAACTTGCAGTTCCTTTGTTTTTTTTTTTTGAGACGGAGTCTTACTCTGTTGCCCTGGCTAGAGTGAGTGCCGTGGCGTCAGCCTAACTCATAGCAACCTCAAACTCCTGGGCTCAAGCAATCCTACTGCCTCAGCCTCCCGAGTAGCTGGGACTACAGGCATGTGCCACCATGCCCGGCTAATTTTTTCTATATATTTTTAGTTGTCCAGATAATTTCTTCCTATTTTTTTTTAGCAGAGACAGGGTCTCGCTCTTGCTCAGGCTGGTCTGGAACTCCTGAGCTCAAACAATCTGCCCGCCTCAGCCTCCCAGAGTGCTTGGATTACAGGTGTGACCCACTGCGCCCGGCCAGTTCCTTTGTTTTTGATTAACCAAAATACAGTAAACTAAGTTTATTTAATAGATGCAGTTGGGTAGGTAACATCTTTCAAAAACTTGGGGTTTCTTGGGGGCAGGCAGATAATATTATACTATAGGTTCTCTAGGGAAGGAAAAGTTTGAGAAGGATTGGTAAAAAGGAAAGACCATGGGCAGTGACAGCAGTTCTTTTCTCATCCAGATCCTGTGTGACCTCCTTGAACTTGTTTTTTCTCCTATAAAATGAATAAAGATTAGCCCAGTGTGGTGGCTCATCCCTGTAATCCCAGTGACTTGGGAGGCTAAGGAAGGAGGATCACTTGAGCCTAAGAGTTTGAGACCAGCCTGGGCAACACAGTGAGACCTGGTCTCTACAAAAAATGAGAAAAAATTAGCCAGATGTAGTGATGTATGCCTGTAGTCCCAGCTACTCAGGAGGCTGAGGTGGGAGGATCACTTGAGCCCAGGAGTTTGAGGCTGCAATGAGCTATGATTGTGCCACTGCACTCCAGTCTGGATAATAGAGCAGGACCTTGTCTCAAAAAAATTAAAATAAATAAAGAAAGAAAATGAAGTTTAACAAGAGAAAGGGGTAAATATTAATATATACTGAGTACTCGACCACAAGCGAACCATCTTTCTGAAATTCCCGTTTTATCTTAAAACTTCATGTGATCTCTCTACATTCACCTGTATAATAAATTTTTACTTATTTTTTAATACATCTTTACCTTTACACAAAAATAAAAAATAAAATACTTCCCATCTAAATAAAAATGACACTCTAGACCCATGTGTTATGTTTATCCCACAGTTTTGTGTGCCTCCATGCATACCAGTTTAGAAAGCAGTGGCACTAAGAGAATGCAGACATTTTCTCCTACCGTTACCATGCTGGGACTATTCATTTGTACAGATTTATCTTTTTATCGAAAATGTGCAACTTCAATTCACTTATTTCAGTTAATTAAGTTTTTAAATTTTTTTAGAAACACTTCATTTTTATAAAGCATCAGGAACTTGTTAGAGGAAATATATATAAACCCCAGCAGCCAACCTGGTAAATAAAGCATCAGTAGGCTGGGTGGAAACTGTCAAAGGACAATCTCCTGTGCATCACCTGGAATAACTATAATCCGGGGCCTAGTTTCAACAACAATGAAGTGCATTTCAAAACTTACAAACTAAATTACTGCAAAAATTTCAGCTTCAGGTAGTTAGGCTTACTCTCTCTATTTTTAACAATAGATATTTGTTATTAAAAAGGACAAAATTTAGTTTTTATTGATGTGTTGATGTTAAAACTAAAAATATATCTTTATACACAATCAGAAATGGTCAAATTAGTAGCAAAAGGCAACTTCGACAAGCCTGAGTATCTATCTTTCTTTCTTTCTTTCCTTTTGTTTTTGGAGACAGGGGCTCATCATAGCTCATTGTAACATTGAACTCCTGGGCTCAAGCCATCCTCCCGCCACAGCCTCCCCAGTAGCTAGGACTACAGGCATGCACCACCATGCTTGGCTAATTTTTCTATTTTATGTAGAGACAGGGTCTCATTCTTGCTCAGGCTGGTCTCGAACCCCTGGCCTCAAGCGATCTTCCCATCTCGGCCTCCGAAAGTGCTAGGATTACAGACATAAACCATCACAGTGGCCCTATCTTTTAATTAGATAAAATTAGGAGGGATACAAGGGGAAAGGCTTTAACTTAGTCGTCTTAATTTTTTGATATGTACATTCTGGGAGTAAAATTCAAAATCCATTCAGCAGCTTAAGCATGGACTATGCACTAGGCACTGTACCATAATAAGGGTCGAATGAGACAGTGTTCTCTTTCCAAGGGTAAACCCTTCTTAGGGCTCATGGATTAAAATGTGTATAGAAGGCCTTGAGCATTTTAAATGCAGTGACAGACCATAAAGCTACGTAGGACAAGATCATGATGGTGGAAAAAAAAATGCAAATGCATGACACAGATTATATTGCTGGGAAGGAATGAAATCCAGCCAGCCTCAAGATTTTCTGGGTGAGAAGAGTATGAAAGAGAACACTATGGGCAGCTACAGAGGATTTAGAGAAGAGCCAGAAGCAAGACTGGAGAGAGGAGAGATCAGAGAAATCTATGACTAAGGAGTTTTCCCAACTCCTTAGGGAAAAGGGAAAAATGGACCCAAAAAATACATTTAAGGACAAAGGCAGAAGTGTAGAGTCTGCCCCAATTCAGCAAAGAAGGAAGCTTATAGAGATAGCTAAGACCAAAGGGGACGGACCTGAGGTTCATTCAAAGAGGAATTTTCTTTTTCTACGGTCAAAAGAAGGATAGAACTATCCATGGAGAAAGAAAACATGACAGACTAGTACAAAATCCCTTAATCCAAGCATCAGGGTCTTTGGATGAAAAAATGGAATGATATCATAGAATACCTTTAGGGATAAATATTTTAAGCCTCTCTTTGCTAACCAGTGACTAAAACTTACCATGTTTTTCCTGTTTACTTAGTTTGTATCATGAGTGGGATGTGGGATTTCATTTATAGCCAAAGCCCATTGGTCTTCAAGAAAGACAATGCAAAGAAAGTGGGTACCTAGCAACAAACCAGTGCTAGGCTTTTGTACTCTGTGTGGGGCCATAGCTGCATGATATTGTCTGACCTCCTTTTCCAGCTTTACTTTTTGCTAAAAGAAGACAGAAAAAGTTAAATTCAGGAAATAGGAAAGAGGAGAAGGGATGGCATATTCAGTTTCCACACTTAGCAGGCTCTTCATCCTGTACAATGATTGGAGAAGCTAGTAAGATTAATAGGAAAAATGTTTCCAAATAAACAAATCCACTGGTAAAGCAAGACAGCCCACTTCAAGGAGGCTATTCTAGCTGGCAGTGGAGAGAAAAACTGAAGTAAGCGTTTGGATCAAGTTATTCCAACCCCAGAGTCAGGTGCCAGACCTAAGAGGGCCTGAACCACAGGTAAGAATTTAGAATAAATTAGAAAGGAACTTAAAAATCAAAACTAGGGTTAAGATTAAGGGTTGGATAAAGTTGTGACGAATAGTGTTAATGAGTAGTAAGAAAACTACCAAATTCTACCCAGTTTAAAAAGAAAATCTTGGTTTACATGCTTCAATCTCATATAATTGCATTTAATGTTGGTGCTTTCCTCCTTTAAAATGAGAGGGAAAACAGACTAGAAATGCATGCTTATCTTTCTGTGCTAACCATGTCCATCACTGGCTCCATTCCTGGGAGCACTGCACAGCCTAACACTACTTTTGCCTAGTGAACAAAAACTCTTGAAAGTGTAATCTGAAAACCCAGACATAAAATAATAATAGCAATAACAATAGAAATATTCCATTTCCCTATTTTTTAGAGAATTTTAACCCTATATTTGTTTAAAAATAAAAACAGGGCTTGTACTATGGAATAATTTATAGAAAAGATTGTTTTAAAATAAAATTTTTGTAGTACAGCAATTAGTTAAATCTTTTTTGACAATGTCTATGACAGGCTCATAACCCAAATCCTGCTCTTTGGTATCAGATAAGTAGTTTCAGTGTATGTGTTAATTATAAAAAGGGATTTAAATAACTTCCATGGTTATTAAGTTATTAATACCTAAACTTATACTTAGGACAAAACTAACGTCCCTGAAGTAGCATTTCTTTTCCAAACAGTGTAGAAATGGTAATCTTAATATTATACTCACAACTTAGTACTATAAATAAAATTAATTGCACAAATAAACTACAAATGATATGAACTAGTCTATTTAGGAGAAGACTGTAGTTTTGAGATAACGTTATTTCTTTTCTTCTTAGCCCTTTTCCCTCTGGGCATTTTGTTTCTCACTGGCACACAGGCATTGTAAGAAAATGTTATTCAAAGCTGTCAGATATCTAACTTGTTAGCAGCCACTACAAATTATTAGTAAGACTAGAGTAGAAAGAGCTCTTATATTATGTGAATGTTAATTACCAATCTTCTATCTGCTCCCAATGACCTTAGATCACTGCCTAGTTGACTGCATAAAAATAAATGTCAATTCAGAAAGCACTTTAAATTAAGTCTCCAGTTACAAATTTTTACAATCCAAAAAATTCATTATACACAATTAATCTTACTTTCGCAATAGAACACAAATTATTCTAGACTAAAATACAACCAAATGTTGAAAATCTATTGTGGATGTGGTATACAGACGTTCAATTGTCATTACTGAAACTTTAATCACTGACTAAAATTATAAATGCCACCTACGACCAATTAAAATTATTATAATACAGATGTCTGTAAATTTCTAGATTGTTGTTTGCAGAAATACTTTGATTGCTTTGTCAAGGCAGTCTCTGTAAAGGCTTTTAACTTTTGAAGTGAGCGTGACAGCCTTGACTATCATGGTTTTATATGTCAAATCCTTATGAAAGATTCCTCCCCCCATCCCTCAACCAATGCTTCTATTTCTGCCTAGTGTGTCATTATCTCTTGGGAGAAAAATTAATTCTTCAGAATTGGTCAGTCCTTGGTGTGCAAATTCAAATGGACGAAGCATGTAGTATACTTATACTATATGTTATAACAGGCAAATATTGCTGAAAAGCCTTCATGATACAGTCCTGCAGACATTCATTTTCATCAGTAAAATTCAAAATTTATGCATATAACTTAAAAAAAAAAAGACCCAAACCCCAAAACCTTAGTTCTGGCTCTTAGTTAACACAGTTGGCTGACACACTTAAGGGAAAAGCACATATACACAGAAATAAATTTCCTTTCCAGTTTCTGGGGGTTTACCTCAAGATTTTATATAATAATTCTGTTCCTTCAAACAATCAGTTTTCTGGTTAAGTTTGTCTAATTCTCTATCATTTTCTGACCAAGAGCTCTTGTTAAGCAAAACAACAAAAAAAAAAGGCAGAGAGAAATCTTTTTTCCCCCCCAGATTGCACAGTGGCGATAGTAACAAAAATAAGAAAATATTAATTCTTTTTAAAAATCCTAGGTTTATTGGAAAGAGACTTCCTGGTTTCCTCCCAGGTACCATTACTGAACACCTTTTCCCCAACCACCACACATGAGATGGCAGGCAGAACTATAAAAAGTTCCTGTTTCTTTGGATCAGTGGCTGCATGCTACAATTACCCAGGGAGCTTAAAAAACTTAAGACAGTTGGTGTCCACATGAAATCAATCTCTGGAGGTATTTTTCTTTTTTAAAAAGCTGGCTGGGTGATTCTAGTGTACAGCCAGTGTTGAGAAACAATACCTAGACAACAGAGGACATGATTTCCTATGAGAAAAGGGATTCCTTATGAGAAAGGTTATAAAAGACTATAGAAGACATACAAGAATGCTGTGAAATTTACACAGGCTAGATGAGGAAGTACACAAATTCAACCAAAACACACATACAGAAGTACCCTTACTTAGATTCAAAGATGGAAGGAGATGGAAGGAATCTTACACATCAGCTGACTCAGCCCAATTGTAATGCATTTAAATGTTAAGTCTCCACTCCATAGTGAACACGGGAGGCATGTAACATACATGTTTATTCAGTACATGTGTTAAGACCTCCTTTGTGAATATTCACAGCTCCTCCTGTAACCTGTTGAATGTGTATACTTAGCCAACCCGTTCAGCATACATTTCTGTTCCACGCTCCCCTCCCTGGAAATGCTTGCTTTCAGTTTTTGGCCGAAGGCTGGGCTTCCGGCCTGAAGGTTTCAATCTTCTTCCTAAGAAATAAAGCTCTCCTTCCTAAATTTATAAATTGTGGGATTTTTTTTTTAAGTTGACACTTTGTACCAGCAATACCTAATATAACTTAAGGTACAACACCCACAAAGGTCAAGGGTCACCGTGCCAGTTATTTGCAATAAGTCTTCAGCTCCAGCCTTGGTGGTGGTGTCCACATTTTCACCATTTCCTTGCTAGCTAGTTTCCAGCTGGGGTTCTGCCAATGGAAGAATAAAAGTAGGAGAAAGGGAGATTCTTTTCTTTTCTTTTTGTATTGCAGGAGCACTTCCTGCTATAGCAGCTTCCTCATCTTTGGTAACGACCCCCCTTCTCCCTTTTGCAGCTTCAGCCCTTCCATTTTGTATTCATAAATCATTTGTAACCAACTCCCTGCATTAAGTCCCTTTCTGCTCAAAATATCTAGAGTTGATTTTGATTCTGTGATAGACAATGAGTCATTAAAGATGGGGCATGACAAGCTATATTTAAAATGATAGTGATAATTTCCTTTTTGGAACGGCCAAGTTCTCGTCACATCTGATTACATTATCATTGTTTCTACCTCATAAAATGACCGTTAAAGAGATCATTTTAGAAGCAAGAGAAGTGTCCATTTTTCCACTTTCTTGTTCACATATGTTTGCTTTATTAGTATTATCTATAATCAACAGTTTCTTTGAACATTTTAAAGCCATTTCTTCGTTGAGATCAAGTTTAAAGCAAATGAAAATATGAGGGTACCACAGTCAACCCCTTAGTGTTGAACCATTTCCATTCTTCCGTTGAAAAACGACTGGCTAGCATACAGACTGCACAAGGGTGCCAGGGCCAATCCACACAGTATTTCTAAAGCACCATTTCCTTCCTTTATTAGGTGAAAAACAAGATAAATGTTAAGTTACAATATTTTTCCCCTCGCTCAATGGGCCCTCTTGTAAACCCCACTTTGATGTCCCTATTATTTCCCAAAATTTGTTTTCACTAATTCAAAGAATGGGGGAAGGAAAATTTGATGTTCAAATGTTTGCAAAACACAGGATTAATCAATTTCCTGAAGGTCCCTAATCTTCCGTATATTCAAATGCAGTGTCAATTTTGAAGAAGGGGTGCATTATTAGAATTTACAAGTTCTTTTAACACAGAATCCTTTTTACACACCTTTCCCCCCACAAGGAAACACAAAGTTAGTGTTACAAAAAACTTACTTCGGAAAATGCTGACCTACATGAACCAATTCAAGTTTTAGAAACTTAATGAACATTTAAGGCACAGGAAATGTCACCTAGGGAAAAACCCAGCAGGTCATATCCTAGTAGGAGGAGGGTTTTCAAGGCTGCAATTTCAAGGAAGGGGTATTCTAAGAGATCACACTAATCTAATTCTCTTTGGCTCAATAAATGCTTTTTGAATGGCAAGTATAGTAGATATTATATCCCAGAGTTTTATGAACTAAGGAGATCAATTTGCATTTAATGCTTAGAGTAGGTTCAAGTACAAAACTGGATATTCTTCAGATTTAAATAATAATAAATGTAAATACCTTTACGTGCCATAGGTGGGTGAAAAATTTCTGGGAGTAAATACAAGGTAGTTTCTTTCTGATCAAATGTAGCAATATATTTTTGCAAATACTTATGCAATTTTCCACCCCCTTTTTCTTTTATTGTACAAAATTTTTTCCTTATTTTTATTCTGAAATTGCATTTAACGTTAAAATGAAAAATACTGGGCTTCAAGTTTATATAGCTCCATCTGGCAAAACTTTGAAAACATTTCAACATTGTATTGAGTTTAAAGTTTTTTACTGAAAGTCTTGGTTATGTTACTTCTAACTCATTCTTGCTGATCTATGGTGATGTTTTTCAATCTTTTGAAAATCAATATCCCCCTTTGATAAATAGCAAAAATTTTATACTCTTTCTATAGTTGGTATTATACTACAATACTGAATACGCTTTTTAAAGCTGGCAGGTACCCTCACCCATTCTGATATACTCCCATAGAAAATAATCACTGAACATTCAAATGCAATGTGGTAGATTATAGGCAATCTTTGTTTCTATGTAAGAAAAACCTTAATCGAAGACTAATATATGATTCATTATTATATGACTCATTTATACTATGACAACCTTAACAAAGGTTGATACCTTAAACTGAAATGTCGCTTAATGTTCAATGTTGTTAAAGTGGATGTTGTACCTGTATATATACTAAGAAGGAGTTCAGAATATATTTGTACTTACTTTAGTAGTAAAAAGAAAACAATGCAAAAACATCCCAAAACATGACATTTGGTATCTGCTTTCTACATCTGCTAGAAGAATGTCAATGGGGAAAAGTCAGAGCTTTGATAATATCAAAGTGCCAGCTTCTTGATCAACCCAAGAGAGATTTGCCTTTTGCCTCAGAAATGATGGTCTGTAGCAGTATAGCTAGAGTGACTCTTGCAGTGGAATTAAGGGGAAAATGATCATAGTATAGACATGTGGACTCACTACTTCAAAAGAATTATACATTATTCCCCAACTGAAGATCTAGAAAGGCACAACCAGAGAACTGAAAGAAATGGTAGCTCCTTGAAGACAGGGATTTTATTTATTTATACATACTCACCAGGGGTATGTATCTCAGGCACAAACAGGTATTTAAAAAATATTTGTTGTTGAGAGAAGACAAATGTTAGACAACTGTGGTAGGTACTGTCCTGGCTACTCTTCCCTAGCTTTCTTCCCTTCCCATCCCAAAAGAAGAGCTTTACTGCTCACTGTACCAATTCAAACAATACATGCTCACTGTGACAATACCAATGACTGGAAAAGATTTTATAAAGAGGAAAATTAAGATAAAATCACTCTAGATCCTATTATCCAAAAATAATGACTTAAAACATTTAATCAATCCCAATTTGGGACGTTTGTTTCCAGTCTTTTCCTATATTAAACAATAGAGAGAAACATTGTTGTATATATATTTTTGGGCACTTATCTATGATAAATTCCTAGCTAACAAGATTGCTAGGTCAAAGGATACATCCTTTTATAATGCTTTTGACACAAATTACCAAACTTCCTTCCAGAAAGATAATAGCTCTTTACAGCCTATGGAAAGTGTGGTCCTTCCTGTCCTCACTGTGATGAAAAGATATACGAGGGTGGAAACCGTATATAGAAGCCTGGCCCATGAGAGGAGGAAAAAAAGCACAGGAGAAGAACACTAACGAATAAGAAAGACGAAGACAACTAAGACCTATACAATTTTATTTCTCTATTTCTACTGAGCTCTGGAAAATTGTATGTATTCCCATCTAAGAGCAGAAAAGGACAAGAAAGTAGACTTTTATCTATTTGTCTCAATCAAGAGACAATAGAAAAATACCTCTCTTGGATTAATTATCTGACACTTTTGTCTCCACTTATCTTGCCTATCTTTCTTTGGTTTACTTTTCCTCTAAAGTATAACCAGAGGGGCTGTAAAATGGACGTCTGGCTAGATGCAGAACTTTGATCTACTTTGTTTAATCTACACAGTATAGCAATTTTAAAAATTTGGATGTATTCAGAAGGGTCATGTGCACTCCAGTTCATAGTCCCTAACATTTACCTTCTTAAATTTCATCGTTCTACTTATTTAAGATATCTGCTTAGTCCTGGTGGCATTTGCATTTGCTCTCTCTCTCACATAAAATAACCGTAAGGAACTTAAATATTATATAGCAGTGGTTTGGCAGATACTATCTATGTCACTTAATAAATCTGTATACTTCAGCCTAGTCTTAAAGAGGGTTTTGTTCCTAAACTCAGTATCAAGGGGAATCTTAAGCAACAAAGTAGGACACAAGATTTCAACTGTTAACTGCTACTGAGCACAGGCATTCTATTTTCAGGAAATCATCACACTACATTACAGGTATTTCAAAACCCAAAACCCTTGGCCCTTTTAGAATTGCTAATGAGCTGGGGCAACATACACAGTGGTTAAGAGTGTGGTTCCTAAGGTAGACTGCATGGGTTCAACGTCTGGTCTAGTCAATTATACTGTGTGACCTCAGGTAAGCTAAGCTCTCTGTGTCTTAGCTAGCTCGTCTGTAAAAATAAGCGTAAGAGTAGTAGTTACTTCATAGGGTAGTTACAAAGATTAAATGTCACCATTTATGAAGTACTCAGAACAGTGCTTAGCACAAACATGTATACAATACATAATATGTAAACAATTAATGTGTATATTATATATAATATATAGTATATGAAGATATATGTCAATAAAAAAGATTTTGAAAACACATACAATAGCCTTTCCTTATCTTCATGAGACATATTCCAAGACCCCCAGTGGATGCCTGAAACCATGGCTAGCAGTACCACATATTATATATACTATGTTTTTTCTTAATCATACATACTTATGATAAAGTTTAATTTATAAATTAGATACATCAAGAGATTGATAATAATAGAACAATAATATACTATAACAGTTATGTGAATGTGGTCTCTCTCTCTTTTAAAAGATTTTATTGTACTGTACTCACCCTTTTTCTTCCTGTGATATGTTGATCTGACAACTGAGAAGGCTACTAAGTGACTAATAGGTGGGTAACTTATACAGTGTGGATATGCTGGATAAAGGAATGATTCACATTCTGGGTGGGATGGAGTGGGACAGTGTGAGATTTCATCGCACCACTCAGAATGGTGCAAAATTTAAAAGTTATGAATTGTTTATTTCTAGAATTTTCCATTCAATATTTTCCGACTGTAGTTGACTGCAGGTAACTGAAACCACGAAAGCAAAACTGTGGATAAGGGTTGGTTGGGGATACTATACAGGCAGTCTTCACCTTGTAAGGTACTATGAAACCATAAAAATGCCTATGAAAGCTGAAACCAGGCACAGCGATCTTAATAACCAATGCGAAAAACTACTATTGCTTCACGACCTTTAAAATTTTTTGTTAACACATTAAAAATTCTCTTATGGTTAGTCACAAAAGTATAGGAAAAAAAGTAAAACTAATATTTTGTTCATTATGATTTAAAAAAAATTAGTAACATTGAGAATTGAAGTGTTTTATTTCTTTGTAAAAAGTTATCAAGAGAGGTTTGAAGAGTGGTTGCCCTTTTATCATTGCATAACTTAACAATACAGAGCGAATATCTTTTCTACGCTTGGAAAATTGTCACATTCCTTTCTATTAATAAGCCTGGATCAGGTACTATAATTCAAGCACCTGGCGGCAAGGTGTATGACTGCTGAGGTCCTTTCAAAGACTCTATGATACAGAAAAGAACAAAGATAGACTGAAAAGAGACACGCAAGACTTACATTGTACTGATGATTGGCAACAGGCTTGTAATTGGTTGTTACAACTTTGTCCAGTTGTTGTGATAGCCTTACAGGTTTGGAAGATTCTTCTATTTGCAATCTGAAAAACATAAGGCATTATTAACACACCTACTTGTTTAGGAGAATGAAACCTGAAAGTTACTTCTATAATTCTTCTTAATAAATAAGTTAATATATATAAAAAGGTAACTTCAGAGAATATACTAGCCTTAATACTTGAAAAACAGACTGAACGTATATATATGACTATAATGGAGAAACCAGTACCATAAGCTAAACATATGAACTATCTCATTATAATTCCACAGCATACTTCTCATCCTATATTGCACAGGCAAACCTCAACCATTAAAACCAAGAAGCTAATCAGCTTTAAATTTTTGGAAAAAAATCTGCATGTAAAAATGAATTATCTTAAATTACATGGTCTAAAATAGTGGTCCCCAACCTTTTTGGTACCAGGGACTGGATTCATGGAAGACAATTTTTCCATGGACTGGGGCGGGGAGGATGGTTTCAGGATGATTCAAGCACATTACATTTATTTTGCAGTCAAATCTCTCTGCTAATGATAATCTGTATTTGCAGCCAGCCATTCCCTAGTGCTAGCATCACCACCTCAGCCCCACCTCAGATCATCAGGCATGAGATTCTCATAAGGAGTACAAAACCTAGATCCCTCGCACGCGCAATTTTCAGTAGGAGTTGCTCTCCTGTGAGAATCTAATGCTGCAGATGATCTGACAGGAGGCAGAGCGCAGGCTGTGATGTGAACAATGGGGAGTGGCTGTAAATACAGATGAAGCTTTGCTTGCTCACCTGCTGCTCAACCTCCTTCTGTGCAGCCCAGTTCCTAACAAGCCGTGGAACAGTACTGGTCTGCAGCCTGGGGGTTGGGGACCGTAGGTCTAAAACTAAACAAGTTATTAATTCAAAACTTATATTCATGTGATAAGAGATAAAGGTAAATAAAAAGAGAATACATCAGCATTTAAGGTCTAGGGACTAGTGGCTTGCTTATTGGACAGGACAGATATAGAACCTTTCCATCATCACGGAAACTTCTACTAGACAGCACTGTTCTGGAACTATTGCAGGACTCTACCTAAATTAAAATATAATTCAAAATGCCACTTTTGGAAAAATGGCCATAAAATGAAATATATGGCATCATGCAGAGATATTACAAACATAATATTTGTTCATAATACATATTCAAGTAACAATCTTAGGATATTTTGTTTTGTATTAAATATAGCATGACTCACACATAACCATTTACTTAAAAATTAGATTAGTTCATTTGGTATATCAACACAGTAAATTTTCAAAACTGTTTTAAAGCGAAAAACAGTGCAGGCAACTATTTTTAATAAGAAAATAGGCATCACTATACGTTTTAGACTTCTCATCAGCAAGATATCAGATTTTAAGAATGTAATATATTTAAGAAAATTGCCTACCATATGTAGATAAATTATAATGAAGAGTATGAGTGAAATAAAAGTATTTTTAGGCAAAAAAAAGTTACATTCATCATTTATAGATCCTCACTGAGAGAAATACTCAAGGATTTATTTCAGTAAGAAGAAAAATGAACCCAAAAGGAACTAATGAGATGCAACAGTCACAGTAAAGAAATTGAGAACCATGTTAGAAAACTACTTAATAAAAAAGGAGAGAGAGAGAGAGGCGATTTTTTAAAATGGTAGAACTAACATAAAATATGAGAAGAGATCAGAATTAATGTGTTTTAAGATTTCCGTATGTTTTCTAAATGTTACGCAATAAGCACCTATTACTTTTATAAACAGAAAAGGAAGTATATTCTCTTAAAGAAAAAAGAAATATTATCATTTCTTGGAAGGTTAGTTTGAAAGCCACACAATTGTTAGTCATTTAACAATAATGTATGTTCAACATTATATATTATTTTTTTTGAATGGAACTATAAATTCTTTGGTTCAGGAGAACAGGAATAAAAATAATTTCCACTTAAAATCCCTTCAAAAGTATAACTTGAAGTATAAAAGGTACCTGTTTTTATAACATTCTTATTATTTAATTCTTTGGATGAAGATAACTTTTAACTTCTATTTATTTTTAGGTATATAACACTAAATTACTGAGAAGATATTAGATATCTACCAATTGCTTTTTAAATTTGAAATCTGTAAATATTATAGGTTTTGTCTTTACTATGATTCCCAAATTCAGTATGCTTATTTCTATATGAAAATGTAAACATTTTAATTCTTTCACTTATTTATAAATCCATATTTATTAAGTACATAGAATTATTTATTTTAAAAGTTGTAAGAAAAGTACCCTGGAAATGTCTTTTAAAACTTAATGAATACATAACCATAAATAACCTATACAATGTTACTTTGCTTTTCATGTGCCACATATACTTCCTATGACTGTGGATTAAATTTCCCTGTTAAAACTGAGAAACCACTAGCTAGAGTCTAGAAGGGAGATGTACACCCAAGGATGGACTTGGACTGAATGATTCTCTGATGGCCTCCTACTATGTTGGGGACGCAGCACAAGTTCCTTCCCATGACTTCAAGCCACTCTGGAATCTAGTCCTTTCTTATCTCTCCAGCTTTACCCACCATCCTTCCTCATCTGCCTCAGGCTGCCAGCTGTGTCATGACCAGATTCTAGGAGCCTTTTGCTGGCAACCAACCAGCAGGTGTTTACTGGGTGCCTACCTCTGCCAGGCACTGGGTTAGAGGTTGGGAATATAGTAGCAAAGACCTGCTCTAGTAGAAGATGAGCATTAAACAAATACCATAATTAACTGCAATACTGAGGATGGATGGGGGGGGGGGTGGTATTACGACAATTGACTGCATGTTGATATGAAAAGAAGATTAACCCCAAGGAGTGCATTTCAGGGTAAGCTGGAGCATGACCGCTCGTGCTTATAAGAGGTGAGGAAAAAAGACTAGGTTGAAATGACTTCTTCAAGCCAAGATGTGTCAAAGTTACTAAGAAATAAACCTTCAGAGAGAGAAAAGTGATTGAAGACAAAGGAATGTTTAAAAAGCATTAAGAGAACTATTAATAAACATGTACTTCTTGAGGAAAAAAACACGACTAGTGGCAGCCTATTTGTGAACACACCTCTGTGTCCTAATCTTAGTCCTATCCCCTAATGTAATCAGTTCAAGAGTTCGGCCTCTCTAAATGGTAATCTATCCGTTACGCTGCCACTAAATTATCCTCCCTGTTTCAGTCATCTCACCCCAAGATCTGATCTTATGAGACATTCAAGAAGGGAGGCATGCACTAGCTCCTTCCTTCCATATTAAATGATTGTTCCCATTACTTCACAATTTAAAAATTCCTCAGGGTTTCAGCTTGTTTAGTGAAGTGCTTCTTTATAAATGGTAGCTTATTCCTGTCACACTCTTACACGTGTTTGTAGCCACTGCATCCTGATTCAGGTTCGTGTGGTATACTTCCCTTTCAATTCTAATTCAGCAATTCTAAAAGCCAATTTCATGATTCATGGAGTGTCATGTTATTTTTATCCTCAAAGTACTTAATCTTTTAAATATATAAAAGAAAATGCCGATTTAACTTTTAAAAAAAAAAAATAAAGAGCTCATACAAAAATTTAACCTTCCTATTATACATTTAAAAAGTCAACTATCGGCCGGGCGCGGTGGCTCACGCCTGTAATCCTAGCTCTCTGGGAGGCCAAGGCGGACGGATTGTTTGAGCTCAGGAGTTCGAAACCAGCCTGAGCAAGAGCAAGACCCCGTCTCTACTAACAATTTGAAAGAAATAAATTGGACAACTAAAAATATATAGAAAAAATTAGCCGGGCATGGTGGCGCATGCCTGTAGTCCCAGCCACTCGGGAGGCTGAAGCAGGAGGATTGCTTGAGCCCAGGAGTTTGAGGTTGCTGTGAGCTAGGCTGACGCCACGGCACTCACTCTAGCCAGGTCAACAAAGTGAGACTCTGTCTCAAAAAAAAAAAAAAAAAAAGAAGTAAGTGCCAGCTTCATTTTGAAATAATCATTACTTTGCATTCCTTTTATTAATAGTTTTACCAATTACGTGCACATTCCTGAGCAATACAGGTTAGATTTTCTCATTCTTTGAACTTTTATGCTGAAGCACACACAATGTATTCCACAGAATCTTGCTTTACTTGCTCCACTCTATGGATCTCGGATGCACCCATGTTGTTGAGTGGGCCGTTCCTTTTCCTCATGGTGAAATGACTCCACCACGCTGTATTTATTCAGCCTGTTAATGAGGGGCGTCGGAAACATTTCCAGGTTTGGGCAGGTAGGAAACGCAATGCCACAAACATTCTTTTTTTTTTTTTTTTTTTGAGACAGAGTCTCACTCTGTTGCCCAGGCTAGAGTGCCATGGCATCAGCCTAGCTCACAGCAACGTCAAACTCCTGGGCTCAAGCGATCCTCCTGCCTCAGCCTCCCGAGTAGCTGGGACTATAGGCATGCGCCACCATACCTGGCTAATTTTTTCTATATATGTTTTTAGTTGTCCAATTAATTTCTTTTTAATTTTAGTAGAGACGGGGTCTCGCTCTTGCTCAGGCTGGTTTCGAACTCCTGAGCTCAAACAATCCGCCCGCTTTGGCCTCCCAGAGAGCTAGAATTACAGGCGTGAGCCACCGCGCTCGGCCCACAAACATTCTCGTACACAGCTCT